>WTSP01015346.1:0-41843 GCA_025331215.1 Actenoides lindsayi | reverse complement strand
GCACTGTGAGACGTGGAGTAGTGAGGAGCGGCCAGAATCAGTAGATATGGGGGTCAATGCAGTCTTGAAAAAGATGTCTTCAGGTAGAATTGCAGCTGAAGAATTGCTTGGAGAATTGAAAGACAAAAATATTTTAAGGACATAAGGATTTCAAGGCACCTGTAATGCTAACCATAATGAATTCTTATTTAGGATGTTTATAAGCTATTACCAAGATTGTTGCTAACTGTTTTTTCTAATTATTACAAAGTTAATACTCTGGAATTAATTTAATAGCTCCTTGGAAGGAGACAAAGGGAATAACATTGATGTTTTATGCTCAAGAGATTCACAGTATAATAGATTAAATGATAGAAAGAAGAGTACCCCTTACTATTCCTACTAAGGTTGCAGTGCCGTAAGGACCTGCATGAGAAGGTCAGAGGAAGTTTTGGGCTTAGCACTAAGCACTGTGGTGCCAGGGGTCAGTCCCAAGGAGCAGAAATTTGGACAGTTTTCTGTTTTTTGACATAAGAGCTATACAATGTGCACTGGTGCCCAAGTCTTTGGCCATGTGGATGTTCTTTTACCTGGTTGGTTGGTTGGGTTTTCTAGCACCATTTAATGTGCTCTGTAATAACTTGGCTTTGCTGATTCTTGTTTGCATAGCATTATTATCAAGTAATAAATCCTTCTTTGATATTTAAGAAACAATAGAAATCTTTTATTCTAATAGATTTCCCAGGAAGAGAAAGCCATCTGAACTGATCAAGCCTAAGCAGTAGCCTGGGTGAAATAAGTAAGTTTTCCCTTATTTGAAAGCTGTATCATATTAATATTTTATTTTAATTAGGACAGATACATTCATGCTTAATATTCCTTATGTGTTTAATAGTCTTGACAGTCTTGGATGACATGTATCTTTCTCTGGCTTTCCATCAAATATCAAAATATTACAGAGTAGCTGTTGAAAATAATGTAGGTTAGCTTGTGATTAGCATCACAAAAGATCCTCTCTACAGCATTGTCAATAAATTATCTCACTTATCTCAGTACACTTTCTACTTTGCATCTTTCATAAAACTTGTTTCTAAAAATGGCATCCAAAGATCTTACTTATCACAAGACCATCTGGATTGTAGACTTGTTAAAGAAATCTTAAATTTGTAAGCATGAATTAACTAAAGAAAAAGTTCTGCTTTATTTGATACATAATATTTCTTGCTTTTCCTGAAATCGTGCTTTACAAAAGCCATAGATAATACAGTTCATTTCATAGGTAAATGTTTTGTGGTTTTGTACTTCTATTTTGTTTTTATCCTGTGGGTTGTTCTGTTGGTTTTTAATTGTAAAACCTTACAGTTATGATAAATAGGAAATTAAATCTAAATAATAAAGAAAATGTGAGATCTGGAATCTGGAACAAGCCAAAGATTCCTGTATCTCACCTTTCCACTCCTGTAAGGAAATACCTGTGACACTCTCCAGCTAGAATATGCCATTCTTGGCAGTGTTATTCCACAAGAAAGACGACAACCTGCTGCTTTTATTGTGTGAGATAAAAGTACATCTTTAATGTAACTAGCAGAGTGCTGTCTGGAGCAGCCTTGTTGATGATCTGTGTGCATATAGATATGCCATGACATAATTAAACTCCTGTTATTCATAGTCTTTAAAACACAGAAAATTATGCACAGGCTTCTCCTTCCCTGTTATTTGTTCAATGTCAAATTAGCTCCCTTGTCCATATATGCATTATGATACTGTCTGTAATTAAATAAGCATGTGCTGTGTTTTCCACCAAATTGTGGTGCTTTGCAGATAAATCAGGGCTGGGAACATGCCTTGGATTTAAATCAAGAATGGTGAAGAAAACTGTCATCTCTGGGGCAATAGAGTTAATGAAGAAGTTGGCAGTATAGTAAATGAAGCAAAGATTTGCAGGATTAAATGTGGCCTTGTGGTAAAATGGGGTGTATTGGATTTTGCCCAGTGATTGCTAAGGCTGGCTTATGACAGGATGCCAAGCTTAGCCTTTTATGTTAAATGTACGTACTGAGAATTTCAAAGCCATGCTGCATAACATACTGGTTTATGAGCAAAAATTTTAAATTTCTTCAAAGTTCATCTTTATCACCTTTATCACTACATGGTAACAAACCCACAGTTTTCACAGCCACCAACTGTCTAATCTTCCTTTTCTGGATACTTATTTTGTGACCCTCCTGATCCATTCTGGACTCACAGCTGTAGTTGCAATCATAGAATCACAGAATAGTTTGGGTTGAAAGGGATCTTAAAGGTTGCTTAGTTCAAACCCCCTTGCCATGGGCAGAGACACCTTTCACTGTGCCCTCTTTAGGTGCTGGAAGACTGCTACAAGGTCTCCCTGGAGCCTTCACTTCTCTAGGCTGAACAACCCGAACTCTCTCAGCCTGTTTTCATAGGAGGGGTGCTTCAACCCTCTGAACATCTTGCTGGCTCTCCTCTGGATCTGCTCCAACAAGTCCATGTCCTTCTTGTTAGGGGCCCCAGAGCTGGACACAGTACTGCAGGTGGGGTTTCACCAGAGCAGAGTAGAGGGAAAGAATCACTTCCCCAAACCTGCTGGCCACGCTTCTTTTGATGCAGCCCAGGATACAGGTGGTGTTTTGGGCTGTAAATGCACGTTGCCAGGTCAGGTTAAGCTTCTGTTCAACCAACACCAGTAATAATAGATACACTTTAAACACACGGTTAGGTCTTAATAAAATCAAGTCTCATTGTAATGTGATCAGATATTTCAAACTATTGATAGTTTTTATTTTAAACTTTCTAAGCATCCATCTGACAAATATAGGAAAATAAAAATAAATTAAAATGTATAACACACTAATGCTGAAGCAAGAATATTAGTTAAAAACCTGTAAGGAAAGAAATTATTCTGTCTTCAGTGCCATGTTTGTATGGTGTAAGGTCAAAAATGTGTGAGGTCACAAATGAGGATAAAGTCAAAAAATATCAAACCCAGAATCATGATTCATTCCATAGGGTCATAGGATAATTTAAGTTGGAAGGGTCCACTGCTTTACTGGTAAAATGCTGAAGTGTTTCTTTAGAGCCAGTCTGAACCTCTTTTGTTTCAACATGTGCCTGTTATCATCCCACCATGTACTGCTGTGAAGAGGCTGGGCTAATGACTTCTTGTTGAGGTTTTTTTCTCTGTTATTGTCTACTGAGCTTCACGTAAGAGGAAGAAAAGCAGACCCAATTTCTAGGCACAGATCTATGTAAAGCAAATTTTGCCAGGGCTTTCACACTGTAAGAGGCATGGGGAGAACCTGGGGCAAAATCTTGCTATCTTTTAAATTGTACTCATAGTAGTCTCAATTACTTTGTGCAAAGAGGAATAACTGCATTTTACATTAATATATTCTAAAGGAATGAAAAAGAATCCTAGCTCTTGAGTAGAGGGACAGTTGTGAATCCTAAATCTTAAATACAAGCAACAGATGTTCTTATGATCCTGTGACCTTCCTCCTCCCCATGCATTCCCATGCGTGCTGCCCTAGTTCTTGTATTGTTAATTTTACTGCTTGCACTGCAGCTTGCCTGGCTACGTTATGCAGAAGAACAAGAGGTTTTTTCTCTTTGCAGGTGAATGATCAAAGAAGTTTGCACAGCCTGATTGTTTGGAGGGTTTTTTTGCTTTAAAAATATTTTCTGCTAAGGTCTTTTTAGCCCGGGATATTATTGACTAAATTTCTGAAATAGCTGAAGTTGAAGAAATGCAGCAATTGTTGGAATGTTCCATGAAACAGTGAAGACTAATAGCTGTTTCTCTTGAAAAAAGGTTAATAGGGATGCCACTTCATTGTATAGATTCAGTAGCTTTGAAATCTTACACTGTGAGTGTTCATAATGAGAAGTCATTTTTAGTAAAACAGTGAAGTTTGTTTGCTCATTTGAGAGGACTCACCCCTCTTGTCTCAGCCTAGAATTTTACCCTTTCAGACAGATCAATCTGTTACAACATAGATTTTCAATAATGCAAAAGTGGTTTTGCAGAATTAGTGTTGTCTGCCGTGATTTTTTCCATTGTGCCTTGCATGGTGTGTGTGTGGATTTTATTTGGTTGGTTGTTGAGGGGCTTTTTCTCTATCTGGGTGGATTGAGACTTTTTCCCCCTTTTCTTCTGCTTGCTTTACTTCCCTACTGTTTCCTGTGATCGCTTGAGGTTTTCTGAGGACAGAGGATCTTGTTCAGAGTCCTCTGAGGTCAGGAAAAGAGCCCTTTCATTTGAAGATGTGCTGCATCTGGCCCCAAAATCTTACTTCAAGTTCACATGTTAAAAAAACCAAACCAAACCAAAACTGGAACATTGAGTCAGTTACTGGCTTGAAGATTTTACAATGCAAATTGCGAATAAAAGAGAACAAAGAATGAAGTATTATGCTGTCTACAATTTATAGATTGAAGCCTTGAAGAAAAGTAATCTCTTAAAAATAAACTAAACTACATCCAGCCTTGTCTTGGAAGCGTTGTCTGAATGTGGGCTTAAATTTGTCTAAGCAAGTGACATAGGCCTGTTGTTTCCATGCTGGTCTTATGTTGTCTCTCATGCACGTGAGCAGCATCTGTGTATCACCTCAACAGGAGCAAAGCTGGGTTTATACACCCTACTGTCCTTGACAATTGACTAAACAAATAAATAAATGTTCTAAACCCATTTATGGAGCCTACATTCAGCTGTGCAAGGATACAGCATCATCTTGTGCTCCCTGGGAATCGACCTCTCTGACCCACTCTACGTCCAACTTGCACTCAGTGCCTGTGTGCTTGCCAAGCCATGGTCAGGTACATGAAGAAGTTCTAGTTTTTTCTGTGTTGATTTTAAGTATTTTTTTTTTTCCTTATCATCTTGGCAGGCACTGGGAGAATATGACTTAGACACAGACCCAAGAGTAAACTAATCTTAATCCAGACTCAACTGTGGGGAACAGTTTGTTGGTCTTTTGCTGCAGGTCTACTTTTCAAGCTAGTCTTACAAATGATTACATGGACCTGCTGAAGCCGGAAAAAGGAATGCTTGAATCTGCATCATATAGCAGCCTCTGGTTGTCTTTGGTTACTTCATGTCTCTGAGAAGCTTTCTCCAAGATCTTACATTAAGATCATTTCAGTCTTCTGGGTGAAACATGAGTCTTCCAATATAAGGCTAGCGTATTAAAAAGTAGTGCAAAATCGTTTTTAGGATGCATTTGAAACAAAAGATGAACAGGATAATTCAATGTTCAAATGGTCAATACTCAGTTATGTCCTCAGCTCTATCAGAAAACAAATTAAGGTATGTGTTTTATGTTTGGTGACTTCACTCCATTTTCCCCTTAAATTTTAAACTGTTGCAGCTGGAATGGTTGGTGAAGAATAAAATATAAATTCTTTCTTATATGGCTTGCAGTGAGCTAAACAGCATGAACAGAAAGTACAGGTTTCTTCTGGAAAACAGACCATGAGCATTCTGTGCTGTATAGATAAAATAACTGGTGGCTGCAAGTTGTCTCTTAGATTTTTTTGGATTTGGTGTTTGGGTTTGGTTTTTTGTTTGTTTGTTTTTTTCTTTTTCTTCCCTTCTGTTGTATATATTTTTAACCTCGTTGTCAGTATTCTCCACCCCTTCTCTCTTTGTCTCTGCTGTCTGAGAAGAGGCTTGTTGAACGTTGCATATAAGTAAAATTATTGATTCAAGAACAACTGTCAGTGACGTCTATGCCAGGACATACTTCAAAATGTTTAAAAACTGTGTTTGCTTAATTTTTTTTACATGAAAACTTATTTTTAATTAAAATACTAGGAAAAAGTATCATCTATTCCTGTGAAACCAGAACCATCTTTGAGAAGGTGTCAAGGGAAAAGGATGTTGGAATTGGAAGATTTCTCAGTGTCTTGTGGAAAAATTGCACCTAACATGTCTCACTCAACTATTTTTGTGAAATTCTTCCATAATTAACTCTGTCCATCTGCTTCTTTTATTGCACTGCAGCTTGTGGCAGAAATTACTGAATTCAAATATAGCGAAATCATTAACTCTCAATATTTTGATGAATGTGCAATTGCCATTTCCTGTAACTTCTCTGTAGGCTGGGGCTATGTTATATTTGGGGAGAAAGAAGACAAATTTCTGGATGGACATGACTCACTCCAGTAGGTTATATTCAGTTTCTTATACTGAAGGTGGCCCTCCAATCTTTTTGTGTGGTGTGGTTATGTTATGTATGTGCAGGCTCAGATTTTAGTGTTGCAATCAAAGAATACTCCTTGACTGAAACTGCTAAGAAACATACTTACAAGCTCTTTAGCAGCCATTTAAAGGCAGAAAGGACTCTAAAGCTGATAAAATGTAGCCTATTTCTTTCCAATTCCTCCTCCTCTGTTTGACTGGAAGGATTCTCACACCACCTAACTGGATAGGTGCTATGTCAGACAGTCTGAGTTAGAAGTTACCTCTCACCATTCAAAGTCATCCACTGAAAGCTCACAAAAGGATCCTGGCAGCATCTTTTTCTTTCTTTATGGCTGAAAATGTCTGAAATGGATTGTCACAAAGCCACTGAGTATATTAGGGGAGGGAAAGTTGCAAACAGTGTCACTGAGTGCTGATTCTGCAGTTCCATAGCTTTTCTTAAGATATGTTTGTGATTCCTGTTCAACCTTTATTGTTGAAAGGAGCTGGAGGGATAAATGGCTGTAAATATCTGTAATTTACTACTGTAGTTAGTGGAAAAATACTTTTTTTTTTTTTAAATTGTATTTATTTTATAATTATTTTAGCAGAATGCCTCCCAATACTTCAGTCATGTGGAACCCCCAGTGCCAAGTGAGATACTTAGTTTTAGGATGTGGATTCAAAATTTTGAATGAAATAACTTTGTTCAGATGTTTCTGTTTGAAGTACACTTTTCTTAAACATTAGTTTTCAGCATCAATTCCTTAGTCCATATGCCCATTTCTTCCATCAGGAAGTGAAGGGAGCAGTAGTTTTGCTTTGGGGCATCTTTCTGCTAGGAGATGCAATTCAGAAGCAGACTGCGTGGCTTCTTTAGAGCACTGACAAAGCATTGTTATCCTAGTAAAATAATGGTTTCCTAGGGTTTTATACATAATCCAGAACTGGCTTTATCAGGCATTTATGTTGTGTCACCACAGTCCTGAGAACCTTCAAACATGAAGCATCCAAAGTACTCATCCTATGGCTGATGCTGGAATATGTCAGCTTGGGAAATCCTGAGCAGAGGCCAGTGAAACATAAGGGCACCTCTTCTGTTATTTGTTTTGGTTTGTAGACAAGCCAGGAGCAGCACTGTGATGGTTCTTCAACTGTTTTTATATATGAGGTGTTTGTCGGAGCCAAATGCTATTAGAAAGTTAAATTTTAACATCTTTCTGCAAAACAACCTATTGAGGAGATGACCTCCCCACTTGTCTTTTGATAGTGCCCAAAGCCCACACTTGTTTTTAGGAAAACCAGTAACTTTCATCTTGCAGGCCTAATAAACAGATATTTGTCTTTTTTAGGAAGCTGTTTTCCTTTGTGTTCAAAGGGAAAGAAACTAATGGTGTGTACACGAAGTAGCGGTCTCATCTGGAAAGAATCCAAAGCCCTCTGACTCTGGTATTTCAGTTCAGAAAAGTTTACCTCAGCATGTCCATGGAAGAGATAGTATTCATCTAAGACCTTCACACAACCAGCATCAGTCTTACTAAAACTGTAGATGGTGATACTCTCTGAAACCCTCTCTCACTGGGCACAAGCCTGCCAGATGGTCAGAAACACTTGAAAGAATCTAGGTTGCTACTGACCTTAGAGTAGGAGGTGCACAGTAAGTTACAGGGCAGGATCTGCAGTTGCTGAATTCAGTCCATGTTGCTACACTAAAATGCGTGCCAATGAGGCTTCAGCAAAGGGGGCTGTGTGTGTGAATTGCTCTTCTAAAAGGAGTGTTGGCTTTGTGTTCTTAGGAAACTTGTCTGACTGCTTTGACAGTTATTGCTACTAGGGAAATAAATATTTAGGATGCCTTTTCTATCAACAATCATGGATGTTTAGAAATATGCAGCTTTTAACTGAGAATAGAAATTCTGTATATAGGTGAATATTCATAATATACTCTGTGACCATCCAAAATGAGGAGAGTATTTACCTTCTTGCAGATTTCTGATCAAGTTGTTAGGAAAAATAATGCTTGTATTTTTTTTTTTTATTCCCCTTCTTCCAAGACCAGTCTGCTGCCTTGACATAGGAACTGAAGCCTGTATTCAGTATTCAGATTCCACTGTTACAGTGATTCGAGCTGTGGCCTTGGCAAGTCACTTCAGTTACCGTTTGTAAAATACCAGTTTACCTACAGTGATGTTGTCTGGCATGGTTTGTTGTAGGGGTTTTTTGTTTGGTTGGTTTTGTTTGTTTGGGTTTTGTGGTTTTTTTCAGTGTAGAATAAGATTAAACTCCTCTTTCTTGATTAAAAAGAAAAAAAAAATCTTCCTTAAAACACCTAGAACATTTTGAACCTGAAGAAAGTGCTGTAATTGCTAATTACTGTTGTATGTTAGTAGTGCTAATGAACATGCTTCTTAAGCCTATTACTACTACTCAGAAGAGCTTTGGGCCAATAATAACATATCTGAGGATTTAAGCAGACTATTTATGTGTTCCTACAGCAAAGGTGCTTTTGAAATATAACAGCAAGTGCTATCATTTAACATTATACGCAGCAGCATAGAAAATGTAATCAAAACAGCAAAATGTCAACAGAACAGCTTACAAGCTTTAAGGTATTCATGCATTTCAAGCATGAAGGGCTTTCAACAGCAGTAGTCTCTCACACAAAGATTTATTCCTTCTGAAGACTTTTTCATGGCTCATAAAGAGTGATGGATGAACTTAATTTTTAGTTTAATCTCTTTCTTTTCAGTTCAGTAATTTCTTTTGATACTAGCAAAAAATTAGTGAAAATATAGAACTGCTCACTGGTCATTAGTAATTGTATATGTTACAGACTGTGCATAGTCCACAACAGGTTGCCTGACTTTTTGGTGAGCAGGAAGAAAGCCTTCCTTTCAAGATTTATTTTTTTAAGCATCATTTTAATGATTATTGCATACAATGTCTGACTATAATTTTCCATTCTTCCAAATAAACCTGTTTCAAGGATAACTTTAAACTTTTTCCCAGCTATTATAATCAGTTTACTGCTCCAGTACCTCACGCTAATATACAAAAGATTTCTTCTCTGACTTCACTGAGAGTTTGTGTATAGAAACAGCAGAACTGGGTCCTGCTGTGGTCTGGAGTGATACCTGATTCCCTGTTCTATAGGCTGAATGCTATGAAGGGCATTGTAAAGGCTCCATGCCATAGTCTGTGACTAAAATATGCTGAGAAAATAATTGCAAGTTTCTACATATTAAAAATAGTAGTAAAAAGAAGTAAAAAAGAAATTAAACACCAAAACAACTATATATGTAAACCAAGAACTGTGTATTATTTAGTCTTTGCTTGGCACATTGTTCTTTCGTTACATTACCATACTCAAGTTTTTGGAACCGCAGGAAACTTTGCCTTCTCACTCACATCATATTTCTCCATAGCCCTGTGTGTAGCAATGTGAGGAGTTGGAATTCTTTTTTTTTTTTTTCCTCTTTCCTCTTTCCTCTTTCCTCTTATTCTAGATTGAACTTCTAGTTATGTAATGAGCTGGAACTCACTTTTGATCCTTCCTTCTCAGAACACATGACAATGGTCCAGAGAGTGTAAATTCAGTTCTTACCATGGTGAATGCTGTAATTAGCAAAATATTTCTGGAATTTGAAAAGGTCTCATTCAGCAAAGTGTTCATGAGAAAAGGAAACAAAATGCAGAATTAAAACTAAAATTAGTGGTATGTTAGGAAGCAGGGCGTTTTCCAAGGCCTTAGCATTTGATAATTACACTGATGTTATGATATTTCCATTATAAGGGGCCACTAAGAAGGCTGATGTAAGAGATCAAATAGAGGGTGAAGAAGTAAAACCCTTTAGCAATTGCTTTTTATGGATTTATGCAACTAATCTCATTTCAGATTAAGTAATTGTTTCTCAGCTCATAGTTTTCAACTGTACCAGTAGATAAGGATTTTTCTTTCAGCTTCGTTGAAACCATCTGTCTGCCAAATTAGCAATTTCAATGCTATTTAGCTGATGATATCTTGCATTTGGAGTGACATTCCTTTTGCAAGGTCTTGTGTATGAGGTATGTATTTTGTAATATAACAGGCTACCACCAATGACTGGCCTTTTTTCATCTGTCCTGGTTCATCCTTTGGACTTGCAACCAAAGCAGATAGCCTGAGGAAATAAAAGCAGCATATATTTACCTATATAGCCTAGGTTAACTTTAAGATGAATTAAAAAGGCCTTTTGCTCTTATGTGAGGTGACATATGGAATTGTTTGATAGGTGGCATATAGAATTGTTTCATAGGTTGATAATACAGATGGTACAGTACTTACTGGTGTCTGCACCTCTTTGACACTTACCCTACACATCCCACACTGGAAATGATCATGGGTTGTCTTCCTAATACAATGAAAGGAAAAATCCCTCAATCAGTCTATGCTGTAAGTAAAAACACATAGTAATTAGTTAATTTTAACTGGACAAGTTAGTGCTCACAAAATGCCGTATGCTGGCAGAACTTTCCTCCCAGTAACTTTTACCTGATGGGTGAAAGCTAACATTTGAGTATGTTATCCCAATCATTCTTCATTTTGTCTTCAGCTTGCATGTTTGAATAATCTGGTAGCTTATCTGAGTAATGAACATCTAATTTAGTATCACTGAAAGAACAGTCTTAGTTCAGTGGTATGAAAATAATAAATTACTATGTATTTAATAGGACGTGATTTGGTATTTCAAGTATAAGTTGAAAAAAGGCATTATTCAAGATAGTACGTAAGTGGTAAATGCTTTTTGTAAATTCTAATGGCTTTTAGATGCATCCACACTTTGAATTATTTTTATTTTTTCAAGTTTATTTTTCTAGCTGGTATTACTGTGTTTTAGGGGGTATGTATATTGATAAAAATACAGCTGTAGTTTACAGGCACTTATTTCTTTTCTCTCTCCATCTTTCTATTCTGGTTTCTGAGCTGTGTGTGATTAGAACAGCACTGTCCTATAAAAATGTGTGACATAAAAGGTGTGCCTGGTAAATAGGGGCTGACGGAGCTATTAAAATATATATCCTAGGAATTTATTTTTATCTAAAAAGTCTTTGTTTCCTCACCCCTAATAATAGGTTTATATGAGTCAGGTTAGCTAACTAAAGTTAAGTATAGGCAGACTTTAAGTAAATGCAGAGGAAAATGGCAAGCTAGAAATTAATTATGTAGTTTTGGGTTGTTAGATTCAAACTCCATAGCTTTTTATAGACTTCTGATGTCACTGCAGATTTACAGCCTGGAAAAGATGATAAAAAGGTCCAGAAATCTGATATTCTGTTGAGGCTTCAATGTCTTAAAGGGGTTATCTGTGTGTTCTGATTTGAACTAATGGAATAAGTTAGGTACAGGATTTCTGCTTATCATTCTGGGTTATTTTATGAAGTGCTACTGAACTGGATAAAGTACATTTGCACACCTTGTGTACCTGGTATTTATATACATGGGGTTTTTTTTATACATGTGTATTTGTACAGAATGTGATACAGAACAGGACCCAAACTGACTGCCCTGATTAACAGTAATCATAAAACCTACTATGTTATTACTGTCTTTTTCTTTGAGATGATCCTGTTGTGAGATATGTTTGTACAGGAAGTTGTTTGTTTTTTTCTGAAGGGTGTAGCATAGTCCAGTAACATTGCTTCCATGTCTTCCCAAAGTGTTAAATGTCTTTATTGTTTTCAATGAAATCAAAAAAGAAGGTTATATAGTAGCACTAAATCCCATGATAGAAGATGCTATCGTTTATTAGCTAATGATTTCCTATTGATTTCCTAGGATGACAGGTTTTTTTAAAAGGCTGTTCCTAATCTAATTTCTGTCTGTCATCCTTTGTGACTTGTGTTGACAGCTCCTTTTAAAGAGTAAAACAGATTCTTTTTGAAATCTGTTCTTTTATACTCAATTCCTCTGCCAGAGGCCTGTCACTCTCCCACTGAGGTAGTTGTTGACATTTACCAAAGCACAACAATGTTTAATTTAATATTTTTGTGCTTTAATGTCGTATTCCCAAGACAACAGTTTGTCATTTCTCTCTCCTGGTATAGCTAATGACAGCTAACTTCAGAAACTCCTTTCATTTTTTAGCATTTGGGCTTAATTAGTGTTATGTTATTTTAGTGCCTGATTTCTAGAGCTTTATTTGTGAAGTATTGCCCTGTGAGCACACTTACTGAAATTAGTAAAATTAGGTACAGTGTAAAAGACTGTACTTGACATACGAGGGACAGCTGTAGAGCTGGGCAATTAGGTTACAAGAATAGTAAGACAACACAGGATGACTGTGTTATAAATACTTGTATTATGTTATATGTAATCAGTGCTACAAAAGCAAGCATGTATATGTTCACACACGCACATAAATATGCTTGTGTTTGCATATGTTTATAGATGTTCACGTGTATGCAAACACACGTTTTGAGATGTAAAGTGGGTTTGTGTGATTGTTATTTTTTTGTTCTAGCTCTCGAAGTTATGAAAAATAAGGTAGCACGAGTCTCAATAAATAAAATTATTTTACAAGGTTTCCCCCACATTGAACTTGTCTTTAATGAGAAGTTGATTGAACTGAAAGGCCAAAAATAGAAGCTTCTAGGAGCTGTAGCATTGCAACAGTCTCCCCTTGAGAAATGAAGGACACAAGATACATGGCTTTGCAGTGTTGTTATGGAAAGATGTTTCAAACCAAGGTTGATCGGTGTTACAGCATCCACTAGCTAGCCACATTTTTGGTAAGTGCTGTCTTGTGTGTGTTAAAACACTGCAGAAAAGTCAGTAGCTGAGAAAACTGGGTGTGGGATGAAATCTGATCGGTGTTAGAGAACAATGATAATGAAGGGTGGACATGGAAATGTCACGGTGTGATCGCTGAAGTCTGGAACTCTCTACTGCAAAGGGAGCAGGACTGTAGCTGACTTTCAGCCCTTTCAGCGGAGGAGCCCAGCTCTGGAGTGCGGTAGTTTAGAAGTGGAGAAGGATGTTCTTGAGCAGGGAGTTCAGTTCAGGATGGACTGCAAAGTGCTTGCAGGGTTTTGTTTATAAACTTAAAAAAGGAAAAGGAATAGAGGCTGGATGGAAAAAGAAGGGAAAGTGATAAAATCTATTAAAGGTCCTCTCTAACTTTCAGGGAAGTAGATAGAGATGCCCAAAGAGACTTTAAGTACTTGTTTCTGGCTTTTATTCTCATTTGTTCATTCTATAGGGAACGTAAAGAAAATCTCAGGAATTAATTTATACATCAGCTGGATAATTTAGAATAAGATAGTAGCAAAAAGACAGGATTTGAACAACTAACAGAAACTCAGAGAGATGTACTGACGAATAAACTTAAAAATAACAGATCATGTGCATCTACTGAATGAAACAAGGAAGAAGCTGGCATTAACCTCCTCAAAACTCACATCCCTGGAAAAGAAAATGAAGACAACAACAGTGAATGAAGAGAAGAAACTTTCTAGTAAGGAAAGACCGGAAGTGGGGAAAAGGGAGGGACAGTTATGGGAGAAAAACTAATGGATGCAAATGATTTTAAAACACAGTCACTATGATGGTAGTTTTCAAGGAGTAATATGTAGTGTCATCAAGAAACAAAGGAAGGAAAATGCAAGCATGGTAGTATGTGTGAAAGATGTGATCGAACTGTCTCTGTGTTTTATTCCCTCCTCACTCTCCACCAAGATTAATGATACTAGTAATAAAGTAATTAAAGTAGTAATACCTTCAGTTTGGAAGCAATAAAGATCTCATGAAACTGGTGGAAATTTAAACAACTTCTACTGAAAGACGGCAATAAATACTGAAAATCCTAAGAGAGCTCCTAGCTGGTAGGGAATGTTTCTTTGTGGTGATTCTTCAAGAATTCTGACTGTAACAGCTTCTAAAGTAAGCAGGATAGAAACGTGTGCTCTAATGTCGTATTCCCAAGACAACAGTGGATTGTTTCTCTCCCTTGATGTAGCTAAACCTTAGAATAACTAGATAGTGTGCCCAGTTCCCCATTTCTATACCTAGAGTAGTTATTGGACCTAGAGTCTTAGGATATTAGTGAGTGAATCTGGTGAGCAATTCAGATATTTACATCCCTGTATTTTAAACTGCTTAAACATAACTATGATTACATGGTACTGTTATCTCCTGAAATTCATTCATGTGTCGCAAATGTTCCTTCATTGTCTTTTTTCTGCTGAATATGCCTCTTCTAGTACAGGTACGTGTGCTGTATAGATACACCATATATATTCACTTAATGTTTTAGGGTTAGTTAAAAAAAACAACAACCCAAACAGAGTGGTGAGAGAAGTAAAATGATCAGACCACCACCATTTAGATACCATTTAGCAATTAAAACTGGAGGTAGTAGTAAAGAAAACAGCAGTTAAGACTAGGTAGAAAGTGTTTGCTTAGCAAAAACGCGTGGAGCTGTTTTGTAAGAAGTAGATATGTGTGATTGTCTTAAAAAGGGAAAAAAAAATTGACTGTTTACTAATGCATCTCTGGACTCTTTAATTAGATTTTACAATTAAAAATACAAGGTTTCAAGGTCCTCCACCCACAAGAAACTTTTTCAGCTCTTAATTTTGGATTAAGGAATTAACTTTGGTACCTTGAGAGATCAAATTATTCTGGGTGCTTCTGGGAAGGGAAGATGATTTAAGATTTTTAGAGACAGCACAGTAGGGAACCACATTCTGACTCAATGAGCCACCACAAGTTAATCAGTACTTTTCACTTGGCATTGTTTTCTCTTGCCTTTGCAAGTCTCATGCTGTTCTTGAAATGCCAGGGAATTGAAAGAAGCTATTGGCTGTCAGTGCTTGGAAAAAAAGATGGTATTTCACAGTAAGAGAAATGCATATATCCTTCTTTTAAAACTTTTTATGTTCTTTGAAAACTTCTTTATTTTTATTTAGCTGCTGGGACCCCCAGGAAAGAAGAATGCTCCTTGTGGAAACAAATGTCTTCCTGTCCCCTGCAGAGAAAATTATTAAGAACGAATTTACTCATAAAGTAATAAAATAAATAGCAAAAAAAAATGCCGTGAGCAAAAGGTACTATTAATTTTGACTAGCTACTGGCACAAAGCTGAAATTAAGCATTCTTAGTGCTTAAGAATGGCTTAAGACCTGAGATTTTGTTTCTCAAGGCTCAGTAAATACAGTGAGAACAGATGCAGCTCTGGATGTGTATTCTGAATACATCCAGCTGTTCCAAGGTGCTTACTATTAGGAGTTTTGGCTCATTCTTTTCTCCATTTCTCTTAGCTTTCCACACTAGTCTTCAATCCCCACAGGTTCGTGCTGACGTGGAGAAAGACAGTTCATTTACACATACTTAGAATTAAAATAAAGGGGGTGCAGAAATTCAGAGAAGCCCATTTCTTGTGGCTTCTGGTCACATGTCAGAAATTTGGTAAGACCTGTGAAGTACCTGAATCCATATCTAAATTCCAATCTGTAATCAAGTAAATAATTAGCTGAAGGATTTAAGAGTTTTATTTAAGTTGAGGAGAGGGGGAGAAGAATTAATTTCAGATATATCCATGTATTTTCTGCAAAACTGTGGATATGTAACAAAAATGGTTAGTGACGTGTGCTTTTTTAATCTGTGTGCAGTGGCAGAACAGCAAGACAGGAATTACAGTATTGTTTTCTTGAGACTGAAACTGGCCAAATAAGTACAGAATAACTTCCAGACAGTTCAACCAATTCGACAAGTCTTTAGTTCACTGCTGTTGGTAAAATGGTTGGGGATTTTTTTTTTTTAATTTTGTTTTGGTTTTGATTTTTTGGTTTGGTTTTCTTTTTTTTTTGTTTTGGTTTTTTTCATCTGGTGCTATCTGAATAGCATTGACTTTGGGATGCACTAAAGAGATTGAACAAAGTGAATCATTATGTTAATCCCCCCAGGGCAGGAGTACATGCAGCTCAATTCCTGAAACCTAACTGAGCCAAGAGTAAATAAATCAAAACAATCAAACAAGTGTTTGATTCCAGATCATGTGCCCAGGGAACTCTTTCCTGGTGGTAAAAGGTTTTGTGGTTTATATAAGGGAAATCAGGTAGGCCCGAGTCTTGATAATCAAAGAATATAAGAATAAAATTCACTACATGAAATTCAGGAGATAGTGATGATGAAAGGCTTGTGTATAGTATCAAACAAAACTGTGAGGTCTTGACAGGGGCTTGTCATTAGGATGATGAGGTGCAGTCAGCTTTCATTAAAATTTGCACCTTAATATATGATACAGTTTCTTCAGTCATTTCCTAGGTCACTGTCTGTTTAACAACAGTAACTCTAATCCGTGTAACTTGCAGCAGGCTGCAAGTTTAAATTCCTAAGGAAAAAGGAGGGACTTGTCAAAACCAAAACCAAACACACTCCATACCTCTGCCGAAAAAAAATAAAAACTCCTGTGAGATTTCTGACATCATCATTTTATTTTTGTTTGTTATGGTGCCATTGCTTTGATTTGGAAATTCATCTGCTAATGCATTCATAGGACTTTTTCAGATTCATTTGTAATTGTTGTCAATTGCTGCTGATTTATTTAATTTTTTTTAATGTTTCTGTGATAAGGATGTTCATGCACAACACATGGAAGAACTGGGAAACCTGGGGCCTCAGCTCTGAACTCAATGCAGTAGGATCATGGCATGAATGATCTCTTAAAGACTTAGAAATTCAAGGTTCCAGGTTGGATTCAGTACTTTAAATTTCACGGTGGTGGTGTGTGTGAGTGTTGGTTTGCTGGGTTTGGTTTGATTTGTCTGTGCAGAGGGAGAGTTTTGCTGTAAGTCTGCATCCTGGATCGATAGGATAGGAGTGATGTGACTGATTTCCCCACCTGCTTCGCTGCAGATGCACTTCCAGTGCTGGGAATGCAGCTGCATATCCAATTAGAGCAAATCTCAGTGCCACAGCCCAGCGACAGCTCGGGGCCAGCACTCGAGTTCACATTTTTAATGACGCATCTGTCACTACCTCCTCAAAGCTGCTTTCATGCTACTAAGGTGGTAGGAAGGATGCTGAGATTTGTGATTACTGTTGTTGAATAGAATGAAAATATGCAATTTTGTGAGGAGATAGAAACTACATATATATGTATGTGTGTATATTTTTTATAAAACTGTGCTAGGTTCTGGTCTTTTTTCTCCTTCGAAAGTCTGCGCTACTTTCACTGATGTCACTCTTCTTTCTGTAGCTTTCCTCAGATAATTATTTCAACCTCCAAAGGCTTGTTTTTCACTTAGTACCATGCTGACTGTTGACAGGAATTTAATCAGGAAAATAACTTTTCTGAAATACAGAGATTTTAATTTACTGCTCTCACCTTTCTCACACTTTGTCCCTCCTCCAATGAGAATCCTTCCCACAGGCTTCAGTTATTCAAGAACTGTCCAACATCGGTCCTTTTCCACTGGGCACAGTCCTTCAGGAACTCGTCATGCCCAGGCTCCTCTCCACCAGCTGCACTTCCTGCCAAGAGCCTGCTCCTAGATGGGCTCTCCATATGCTGCAGCTTCCTTGAAGGGGCATCTGCCTGCAGGGGCATGGAGTCCTCCCTGGGCTGCAGGGGCACAGCCCACCTCACCAGGGTCTTTTCCATGGGCTGCTGGGCAATTTCTGCTTTGGTGCCTGGAGCATCGTCCCCTGTCACACTTTCTTCACTGACCTTCATGTCTGCAGTGGTTTTTCTCTCACTTCTCGCATTCTTCTCTCTTAAAACTCCTGCACAGCACTTTCTACCTTTTCTTAAATATGTTGTTATGGCTTTGGCTGTCTGTCCATTCTGAAGCCAGCTGAAACTGATCTGTCCAAGATGGGGGCAGCTCCTGTTGTCTTCTCAGAGAAGCCTCCTGCAGCCCCCGTTACCAAAGGCCTGCCACATAAATCCAATACACCAAGTCTCTTTTATAATAGTGTGGTTAGTTATATTTCTGTGCTTAGAATTTCTCCCTTCTCATCAACAGCAAACTGTTATGCTTCATAATTAGTAGGAAAAGACAGGATGCCTTTCAGTCTCTGCAGAGTTGTAAGAAGACAAATTGTTGCCAGGAACATTTTTTTCCTTTAAGTAGGACAATATTTCAAATTGAGCATAAAAAGCAAGGGAATAACAAGTAGATAACAAAGTTGGTAGATAAGATTTTAAGGAAACGGTGTTCCTTGCCTTTTTTCTGGACTGAAGTAAAGAGCTTTATAATGAAAAGAACTTTCTTGTAGAATGAAACACCTCAAAAACTAATGCTGTGGCTGTGTGTTGCCTTCCTCTTTTGTTTTCTTGGATTTCAAAGGAGGGTTCTTTCTTATTAGCAAAATGTTTTCTGTGCCTTTAATTGTTGGTAAGGAAGAATGAGACTATTTATCCATTAGAGTGGCCACGGCTTTTTCTTTTTATTATTTTTTGCACTGTTTCATTGAGCCTTTGCAGATAGAAGCGACATATAATTATTTAGACACAGTTGCTATCTCGAGTGGGACACTCACCGAGTGCTTCCTTCCTGCTGCGGTTCTTTCTGAAGAGGTCCACATTCTGCTGAAAAAATAATCCATCTGTTGTCTTGTGCTTACAAAAAAAACAGTGAAACTGGTTTTACTCCAGTGGTCTTACATCCTTTGAATAACATTGATTTTCAAACTGCCATTCATACTAGAGGAAAATGTATTGAATCCAATTTTTCTCACAAGAAAGCTTAGATTTTCATTTCTAGAGTTTAAATAAATGATGCCACAGCTTTTAGACTGTACATGTCTGCAAGTTATAATGTCAGGAGAATTGCAAATGCCAGAGATGATTTTGATGCTCTTTCTCCATGAGCTTTTAAATCACAGTACTGCTTAAATACAGTCCTTGAAGCTTTAGTTTGACTGAAGCTGAAATTATTCTTAAGACAGCTTGATTTGCAGCCCACTAGAGAACAAGGTGTACAAAGATCATGTTTAGGCAGAGGATTTTTTAGTTCAATTATAAGGGACAAGGATTTTATTGACAGTTTGGCAGTAGCAGTACGCAGAACAGAACAGTTTTGGGGAATGGAATCATTGTAAGTAATTGATCTACAAAGTCACACCTTTTTTGTAAAGTGAAATATAATTTCATTTAAATATGAGGGGATAGGATTGTACTGTTTTGATTTTAATAGGAGGCTTCTCTAGAAGGTTTATTCTTTCCTGTGATGACTTGCTAGACTTTTGTTAGAAATTGATCTGGCAGGAATCAACTTTGCACTGTACTAATCAACTATTATTAAATGTGATTCAGAAAAACACTGTGAATGATCTTGAAGAAATCAAGGCTGAGCAGCAGGATTAACACAACTCCTTGAGAATTACATAGCAAAGTATGTTCACTAGTTGTTATTATCAGCTGTTGAAAGTCTGAGAGTAAAGACTGATGAGTTAGAAAGGTGAAGGAACAGATGATACTTTTTTCTACAAGTCAGTGGCAGATGTGTCAACATTTCTCACTTTGTATTTTCTGAATAGCCACTATTCATGGAAATCATACATTCATTCCATGCCACTTTCCAAAGTTGTTTTAAAAAATATGAAATTGTTCATGTAAATTGTTGAGCTGAGTGAAGAAATAAAGCATGTCTACGTATCTGGTCTCATCAGTGACATGCTTGGGAATGAGCTGACAAGTTATTTCTGTAATAGGAAATAGCAGGATTTTTGTGTGTTGTTTCCACCTACTCTGGTGTGCATATATATATATATATGCACTGATAATATGTAATATGTAGAAATATTGTGGTATTTAACTAAGCAAATAAGTAGGAGAAAAAAAGTTGCCCTGTAAAACACTTTTAGTTGTCAAGTGGAGGTTATATGAGAATGAATAGGAACTGGAAGATGAAGCAAACACAGGGACAGTTGCATAACTCACTTCTGTAAACCCTGTGACATTTTAGTCATAAGGTTATTATATTAATGTCATACAATCATATTAACTATGGGTCTTGGAGCACTTTTATAATCCCAAACTTTTTTTTCCCTTTCCATTCAAGTGCATGTTATTTCCACTTCTGTAGGGGTTTTTTTTCCCAAGGAGTTCTTGCCTTTACAGTTTTTCACTTGTTTTTCTTTTTGTCCTCTTTGCAGTACACTCTAGTTTCATTCTCTCTCCGTATTTCGCTGATGAGATGCGTAGCGCCTGAATACGAAAGGGTTAACCAAACACAGCAAATGCAAGCCAGTATAGTTCTGTAGACAAGAAGCTTAAACTGTTGCATTGTATCTTGCTAGCAGAATGGAGTGCTGTTTATGGGGTATCAATGGACATAAAACGCTTTATGTGAACATTGTGCAAACTAGTAGAATATTACAGAGGGTTTAGTTCAGACATGAGTGTAACCAGCGAGTCTTCGCCGAGGTCTTTTACAAGGTGTTCTACAGAAAATGTTGTATGAGAATGGGAAAAAAGAGTAAATCTAGAAATGTGAGGGGAAAAAATATACTGTAAGAATGAAGTCTGTTACCTACAACAGAATTTATCTCAATATTTAAACTCCAATTTGAGATCTCGCAGGGAAACTAAGAATGCCTCTTGGTGAATCTCTGCCTTGCTATTAATTCCTTCTATCAGTGATGAGAAGTGTTGTGGGTTATTAATCATCTTAATCACATTAATCATATTAATAAATATACAAATCTGAACAATTAAATAAGGAATAATTAAAAGCTGGTGTGAAAAGTCTAATAAGGCATAGGAATGATAAACTGAGAAGAGAACTAGATTTTTATTATGCTTTGTGGTCTGGTCTTGAGGTATAAATTAGAATTCTCTTATGCACCTACTACATTGCTTGCTAAAGGTTTTGCTTAAAGGAAAATCTATATTGGAGGTTTTAATTAGTAGATGCTTGAAATGAGGTAAGTTGCTTATTTATACAATAGGTCATGCTCACGCTATTAAAAGTGCAGGCTACGGTATTGCCCTTTGTATCCATGTGGACTGGTGATTAGAGAAGTGAATGTTTACCTTCTGTCTCTGCAGCGAGTGGGAGAAGATGGAATATAGACCTTTGTTCTGTTTGACTGTTTGAAGCAGATGCTTAGCTGCATTTACCTTTTTTTGTTTTTCCATTTAAATGAGTGTTGTTATTTTTCAGTTTGAATAAAATAATACATCTTTCCAGTATACATTTAGATATAGCAAAAGGCTTTGGAGTAAGTCTGATATGAGCCAGAATGTTGGAAGGAAACAGAACATCTTCCTCCTTAAAAACCTTGTAAGTTAGAAAAATAAGCCCGATGTTTACACACAGGCATCTGGAAAGAAGGATTGGGACTGTTTTCTGTCACACATGCCCCATCCACAAAGGCAGAGCAGACAGAGAAGTCCTTGGACACTGGCCATTGAAGAAGAGAGCTTGACCCTCATGATCCCTCAGCTTTATATCTAATATGACGTATATGGGATGGAATCCCTTGTTGACTCTTAGGGTCACCTGCCCTGGCCACTCCTTCCCACAGGTGCAGCCTTTTACTTTCTGCACCCCCAATGTGGCACACAAACTGTAGCAGTGACCTTGGTCCTCACAAGAGCAAGTATAAGCAAGAGCCTTTTTGCACACCAATCCTTGGGAGTAACTCTAAACATTGAGTGTTATCACTGCTAGAAGCAGATGCTGTCTGCAAAAATCAGCTGTTAACTTCAGAAAGTGCTGTTTGCTAGAGATGGAGCTGAAAAGTAAAATATCTGAACAGAATTAGTTCTGTTCTAACTCAAACCAGGAAACAGCAGCAAACTATAAAAGATAAAGCCAGATGATTAATTCTGGTAATTCATTTAATTCCAAGTAGAGTCTTTCCTTGTTGAGATATTTGTACGCTAGGTTTAGATTTGTATGGTGCTGTAGCACGATTTAGCTAGACTTGGAAATGGGCAAAACTTAGAAAAATTATGGATATAAAAATTTGGCAAATAACCTTTCTTTTATGTATGGCTTATATAATTTCAAGGAGGGCAGTAGTTCAGATATCACAGATCTCTGGGGAGGAAGAATAAAACTCCCTTAATCTCATCTTCTCTAGCAGATCAGACGTGTAGATCCCCTGACCTCCCAGCTACTAGAGAACTGTGCGCAGAAAGCAGCTCATTGGCACTGAATTCATCTGTTCGCCTTTTTTCAAAGATGGCCCTGAAAATGGGCCATATGAGAATTGATGTTTTTATGCCAAACGAGAATTCTTCTAATTTTGCAAGAGGTGTATAAACTTGCTTTAAGCTGATTTACACTGGCAATATGCTCAAAACAGATGGAGTACATCAGTGCCTTGATATAAAGTCTCTTAATGAACGTTGCCAAGCAAAGAACCCCCTGACACAAAATGCTGCAGATACTGTAGTTACACAAAACAGAGCACTAAGTGGATTACATCCATACAGCGAGGCAGACTTTTATCTCCATTATTCTCTCTCCAACTGTTGCAAATACCGGACATAAGGTTCATTTTCCCCATGTGTTCTATTGCGGAAACTGTGTTTCTGCAAGGGAATCATCTCTAGTTTTCCTAATTTGGAGGAATCTAAGAAAGGCTGTCACTTTGGATTGTTCTAGATTAAGCAGACTGGCCTGTCTGCAGTTGGGAAGCCCTAAGTAAGATCGGTTGCAGAGCTGTCACTTTCTGAATTTATTTTAGTTTATGGTTACTCCAGTGCATACCTATAACCTGTCAGGTAATCTAACTAGACATGCATTCTATTATATATACAGGCAACTAATCATTTCAGACACTTGTATTTTATGTGTAATTTCAGAAGTAAACTGCTTTATTTTCTGTGACAAGCCAACAATGACATATTGCTTAATAAGATTTTTTTTTAAAGTAGTTTTCATATCAAGATGCAGGTAAAAAAAGAATTAAAACTGCTAGACTAAGAATACAACATGACTGGTTATCCTGACGTTAGCATAGCATTAGGTGTCCTTTAAAAGGAGTAGAGTGCACTTTGTGTTTAAACATGCTTCAGCAGATATATTGCAGTTGGAAGAATGTTCTCATTCTTACTCTATTTCATCTTAAGCTATTCCTGTGCAGTCTTCATGCTTCCAAAATGATATTGCAAATCAAATTATCATTTCTGATGTTGATCATTAGCTACAAATTACTAGATTTAAAATGTGGGAAGGGAAGAAATTGGAGGAGAACGTTGGTTTTTAGAAGGTTTGTCTGTGCTATTCCTTCCCACTCTGTTCCATTTCATCACTCTGTTCCTAGCTATTGAGTGACCTGCAGAATTTTTAGATGATTATATGCATAAGTAAGTTTGTATATTGGAAGGACACATGCTTTTAGAGTCTCTTGCAATCTAGAAACTAAAACTCAGTTTGTTACAGTGAATGTATTTTTAAAAAACAGAAAACAATTACAGCATTGATCTTTCAGGGGCTTTTTTTCTTGTGTCGTCCCCGTCCCCCCAAAGGAGGATTAGTGTAAGATGTTGAGGACATCACTTTTTTCTGTAATACAATAGCCTGTTGTTCACATGTAGAAGAGATGCCTGTTAATGACAAGTGGTATATTTGTTTTCCCACCAAGACTGACACACAGTTTCAAAGGTCAAGCACTGTCTGATACCGCATTTACTGGCTTAAACTTTTCTTTTCCCACAGTGGATGAATTTGTATGAGAACTGCCCCAGCTGCTTTTCCGTTTTCTGGAATGTGTCTCTAGCAGTTCTCCAGCTTCTTTGCTTCACTCAAAGCTGAACACAGCACAAGTTAGAAGCTAATTAGTCTGTCCTGATAAATAAAGCTTTACGGGAGAATGGGGCAGACCTGGGTAACCACAAGCAAATGCCTGAGGTTACAAATTGTTTTTTTCAAAAGGCTGAACTGAGTGTTTTGATCCTCACTTCAACAGGTGAAAATGTAAAATAAGAGCGAGCTGAGAAGTTGTGAGAATTTTTTACATCTTACACTATGTTAAATATTTCATAATCCGTAAATGTGTCTGGTACGTGTTTCAATCCAAGAACTTCGAGGAAAAGAACGCCCCATGGAAACGGCTGGGACATGCTTTCTTACACCAGGAGATAAACTTTGTGCTGTCTTTTGGAGCTGTTGCCTCCCCAGCACGCACAGGCTGCTAAAAGGAGGTTTCTGCCCTCTTCCCTGTGCCCCTCATTAAGCAGCGGACGCTGGTTCTGCCTGAGCACTTTGTACGTCAGTCACACAGGGCCTTTTCCCTCAGCTGTGGCAGGCAGCAAGATAATGTCCTCTTGTATTCAGGCAAGACCAAACTCGGTGAGGCATAAAATCTGTTATTTCCAACCAGCTTACTTTTGATTGAAGGAATAGCTTCCAGTCTCACAGCAAGAGGACTAACTTGTCACTCACCGAAGCAATTTACCTGTTCCAAAAAGAACAGCAATTGTTTAACAGAATGAAAGCAGCCACTGTTAAAAACAGGCTACAAAAACTGTATGAGATTACTTTAACATTGCTTAGAAAGAGATCACACTTATTATTTGTTTTAAAGCTAGCTTCACAACACAGAGGGGAAAATGAGATATTTAGATTAAAAACAAAAAAAAGTTGCTTCATAATTTGTAACCACTGTATTCCAGAATTACTTTAGGGTAAGATTTCAGGCAGCTTGTGTCATGTCAGAGTATTCCTTTTTGCTTTTGTACTTGAGTCAGGGATGTGAAATTATAGTGCTTTTAAGAAAATTAATTTTTTTTTAGTTTATTTTTTTTACTGCACATCTTTTCTCCAATGAAATGCTGTGTCACTGACCCCCTTTTATAATATTGTTCCTGCTGTTAGCTCAAGTGCAGTAATTGCTTTTTCTTGCAGGCTGAGTGAGGCATCGACCTGTGAAGTATGAGTTAAAGTTCAAATTACGCAGCCGTTGTTCATTGCTTTAGACTACCTGCTCTGAATGTATAACACAATCAGTAAGACATCAGATAAGGTGTCTTAAAAATGTATTTTTCAGTTCAGAGGGTAGATCAGTATCTGAGCAGAAAAGAAGTGCAGTACATTTTTCTTTAAATAAACACAAGAACTTTATAATGAGAGTTACTCTATCTGTTTTATAGTCTATTCCTTCCTTTCTGTTTTTGTTTTTGGTTTGATTTTTTTAACAGATTGACCTTACTGCTAAACTGTGCTGTGTGCAGTTAGAGATTTTTGTTATATAAAAAACATAGTAGCAAAACCTTCTTTAAAGCATCAGTTGATTTATCTGTATACGCTAATGTGGAAGTTCTTTATGGTCAACGGGTTAAGATCTTACATGATAAAAAGTAAGACTGTCACAGGTATGAGAATTAACTACCACACGAAAAGGTCAGCATTGTGTCTAGAATTTTTGCTACTCATCCATCTTTATGAGTTATATGCTTGTCATCATAGTCAGGCTATAGAGCTTAAACAAATGTATAGCTGAGATTGGATATTAAAGCAGGGCTAGTAAGAGGGAAAATACTGCTTGTAATTTGGCAATTCATTGTAGCTCCCACAAGCAGTTTATTAATGTAAGCAGCCTATCACGTCTTTCCTTCTCTCATTTCCAGTAGATCAGCCAGGCTATTTGTTGGAATATTGGAAACATGGAGTTCTACTTAAAAAAACCCATAAAATAATCAGACTAAATTTTCAATAGCATCTTGATTTCCCTAGACAGCAAAACATTGCCGTCTATGGCATATTGATACAACCCACATGTAATCAGATTTGTAAAGTAACATCCTATTCCTCAGAGGCCAAAACTGGCTGCTCTGGAGGTGAGACGGCTGCAACCACTTAATGCTCTTGTTAATATGCAAATCCGTTCTCTATGGAGTTGTTATTCTGGTCCATTCTTAGCTCCAAGATTTGCCTGTGCTACTGAGCGAAGATACTAGTTCAGTACCATCCAGAGCCTGCCTATTGGTGAATTCGTCTGTGTTTAGGTAGAAGTTTCCACTTCTGTTGAGGATCCTGGGAAATAAGGGCAAGGCTAAAACCCTTTAATGAAAATCAAGTGGTCAAGCAGTGCAATAGAGCCCTGTCTGTCGGATTGCCAACTTGTGCCAGCTTTGGTCAACATTATTCTTTGCTCAGAGGTTCTGCAATTAGATCAGATTTTCTAAAATACGTTAGTCTTGTGCATATAGAAGAAAGAAAGGAGAGAAAACATTTTTAGGTGGTGCTGGTGTGTTGTTATAGTAACTTCAAAAGTCTAGGAATCTGAGGCAAAACACTTTAAACAGTTGGCCTCTTGCAATTTCCCAATAGCCAAATGTTCCCATTGTGTTATTTCTACACCACTATCTCCTTTGTTAGTGATTTAGTGATCTCTGTTAGCAGACTCTCTATACTTCTTATGCATACATGCTGAAGGTAAATTATAAATGGCTGTACTGGTTGAGCCAAGGATCCATCTTGCCCATGTCTTTTATCCAGCAATATCTATAAGAGGGATGCTAGGGAAGAATGTAAATACTGATGATATTTCACCTAAGTCCTCTCCTTGTCTCCCAAACACTTGTGTGTCAGAGCCTTCCTCATCCAGAAAAGGTTCCTATGTATTAAGTCATCTTCATTGGATTCTGTTCCAGAAAGTTGGTCATTACACTCTGAGCCTGTTAACTTTTAATATCTAATATTAGATGACTAACAGTTAAATCAGAGTAGAGGTTAGAACTGGGGATATTGGATGAAGTAATGTAGTTCTGTTCTTGTTTCAACTATTATCTCACTATGAGACTTTGGGAAATCATGTAATCTCTCTAAAGATTTTAAATCCTTACTTGTAAAACGTGAATAGTACCTAGAAATTTTGAAAGCTTTTTCTCACTTTGTGCCATGAGCAAATAAAATATTATCACTTAACCATCCTCATCAGTGTCCTCTATATCAAAGAAGCTCTGTCAGAGAAGCATAAACATAAAAGGAGAAAATGTATTCCATCTAGAAAAGTTGCTCAGAAACTTAATGCAAGAAGACTCTTATGACATGGTATGCTTTCTCTTGAGCTCCATATTTTATTTTCCATATTTTGTTGTCCACTAGACAACAGAGATAATCGGATGCATATCTTTCACATATTGGATAGCTCTCTACTCTGAGCTCCTGCATTTACAACAGAGTCAACAGATTGTTCTCTGGTGATGGTTTTAGTAAAAGAGTGACCCTGCTCTCACTTGATGAATAGAAGGTCTAAGGTGACCAGTGTTAGGGGGGATTTCTAGGATGCAATCCCAAGGTGACACAGATGCCTCTGCCGTCACTAAGTAAAATGCCTAAAGAGAGTCATAGTTTCAGAAATACTTTATGCCAGTGTATTTTCCTTCTCAGTAAGACTACATGCCTCTTTGCTCAGCATCCTGCTCTCAGGAAAATACCCACTCAGCATGTTAGTTTTTGTGGATCCATTTCTGAAGGGTTACAGAAAATTTTCTGGAGTATAGTTGGAACAATTTTTCCTTTCTGCTGCTGAACTGGATGTTGCTCTCTGAGCAGCCAAATTACTGTTAACAGATTGTTTGAATGTTTCTAACCTATTTTGATTCAAAACCAAGACAGATGAGCATGGCATATCTTAAGTGGCAATTTAAAATAACCTGGCTGTCTTCAATGTAATCTCTTGTGGTAGTTTAACTGCTGAGAGGTTGGTAGAGACTAGGGCTAGGGCTGTTCAGCTGCTCTGTGATGGGAGGACTTGGATTCAGACTTCCACCTTAGAGGCTAAATATCTACAGTACTGCAGTCCTTAGAGATGCCATGGCAGAGTTCTTTTTCCTTTCCTTTTCACAGTCTCTGGCTACCTTCTTCCTTCTGTTCCCCTCTGAAAATGTGACTACTCTGTTTCTGTTCAGTACCAGGCGTTTGTGGAGGAGCTCATAACCAGGACTGCCTCAACCATCGCTCTAGTTTTCTCTCTTAATTTCTGTACTACAATTAAGAAAGCACTGGCACAGTTGAGAGAAATAGTGACAGTGAACTGAGATTTAGACTTGCAGTTCAATGTATTTGTAGAAATTCTTATGAGGGTTTGGAAACAATAGCTGAGCATATTTGCATAGATGAAAAAGCCAGTTTACATGCCTGCAGCCAGTTGCTTTACTACCTGTGAAGACTTAGCCCTCTTCTTCCTAATAAGCATTGAAAACCCCATGACATTATTTCTGTGTATTCATTCTTAAATATATTACAAAGGCTGGTAAAAAATAGCAAATATGGTGGATAGGCATAAAAGATAAGATGCTCTACAAAGCTATCCTAAGAAGCGATGGGGGATGTCTTTTAGATTGCACCTTTCTCCATGAGGGTGTTCTTTGTGTAGGGCATATGTTTAAGGAACATCCCTTAGCATGTTTCTGTAGGGAAAACATATCCCACCAGAGAACATGTTAACAAACAAGTTACTAAATGTGAATCAACATTTTTGTAACAGGGAAACAAGTCAGGTTGAAAAGCCTTTGAGATGGTTTTGTGTGTTTTAGCGTAACACACTGCAAGTGCTATTTCAAAGTCATAATTGACTTTCTTTGACACAAGAACATTAACTGATGGATAATAAGGTTTCTAACACAATGTTTTTTTTCTGGAGGCAGAACTAGCAATCTCAAAATCTCATCATTGCACTGTTTTTCACAGAGGACTATTTCAACAAAATATTACTGACTGAGAGAATGAGAAACCATAATGATCTGTCTCCTAGAGTAGTACTGGAATAAATATTCTGAAATATTAGTTCTTAAATGTAGAACTAATACATCTGAATAAGTAAATCGAAGTCTGTGATCATGATATTTTATAGCTCCAAAAAAAATCTATAGGGCGAAAGATGTTTGAAATCAGATGTTACAGGGATGTTTGAGGAGCTAAAATCATTATTTACCAAGTCTGGGGGTTTTAAGTCGATGCTTTTACCACTTCAAAGTAGAAATTTCAAAACACTTACATGCAAGCATAGTTACTGGGTTTTTTTTAAATAAGCATCTGTAGCTGTACATACTGAATTCTTCAGCTCTTGCAAGTGGCTAACAAAAAAAACGAAACTGTTTTCATGACTTCTTGGAGGGGCTGATTTTGTTTTGTGTTTGAGGAATTTGTTTTAATTTCATTGTTTTCTGAACACCAGTTTATGGTCAGAAGTCCTTCTAAGCTCTGAAAAACTTGATGATTTTAGAAGATATTAGAAGCAAGAGAACTCTTAAGATACAGAGTTCCAAATGTGGAACAAAAAAATCAAAACTTCTCAGAAAGCATCCTGCTGCTTTTCAGCTTTAAGTAGTACTCATGTTCTAATCACTTTGACAGTACTAAGAAAGATAGTTTGATAAGTAAATTAAAAACTGCTAGATGAATAGGGGAATAGCAGTGACATTAGAATCCCAAAATCTTTAGTTCAGAAGTGCTCTTACGTGATTTTGCAACTTATTTCAAGAAACAGCCTTACAGAATTGGCTATTAATGATTCTGAATCTAAGCCAATATTTATTTCATGTAGACAAACTGGGCAGTTTACCCTCTCTGCTCTTGTTTTATTGTTTGAATAGGTCACAATGTCCTGCTTTTAATATGGATAAACACTGTGCGGTTTGGGTTTTCCCTCCTTGATATCCTACAGAGAACGATTTGCAATTCAGTGATGTCAAACAACATTTGTATAATTTTATTTACTTCTTGCCATGTTTTCATCTAGAGGATCCCAGCCAAGGAGGAAAGCTCTCTCATGGTAGGAACTCTAGTTACAATGAAGAGAGTATGATTCTCAGGGCACTTTCACATGCAATATCTGTCTCTGAATGTCTTTCCTCCTCTTTTGTGTTCTTTCCTTTCACAGATGCATATTAGCAGAGAGAAGTTGACTGCAAATTAATTGCTTTTCCTTTTGTCACTGTTTTACCCCCTCCTAGTAACTTGTCACATAATGTGGCCTATACAGCTGTTAATTTTGCATACCTCCAGTAGAATAGATCCCAGGCTCTTTAATCAAAACATCTTCGCTGCCATTATGATCACCCTTTAAAAACTGCATTTTTAGCATCAATTTATATGAGTAATTGATAAAAAAAAGATATCATTCTCTGTTTCACAGCTTTTCAGCCCCAGCCCACTCTATAGAGCTGTCTTCTTTCGCAAATTAGAAAAATATAAAATTATACAATGTTTTCCTTCAAAAATGCATTGTCATTTTTCTGGTGTCTTCATACTAAATGTATGTTTCAAGCTTTCCAGCATTTGTAAAGTTTGCTTTGTGACAAATTTATCTATTATTTCTGTATGTAAAAATGCTTTAGAGCTAACATTTAAGAACTGAAAGCTAAAATCCAAGCTTGTAGAGAGAAAGCTTGGATTTTTGTACATGTCTGCACAGGACGCTGATGTTTTTTTCAAAGTGAGCCTAGTTACAATAGTGGTTTGTCACCTACATAGCTGAAATAAGCCTTCCTTGCTTTAAGACATCTGATCTGGATTAATTATCTATGAAGACACCAAACCAAATAGAAAAACTTCTATTATTTTGCCAGAGTCTGTAAAGAAAGTAGCATGATTTTTGCCCTGGAACAGCATAATCTCAAGCTGAAATAAGTAAGACAAAGAACTGGTGATGTGCTTTATTTCTTGAATTTGCATTTTTAGCTAGAAAATAATCTCCTGAGGACCATGTTACCTTTAAGAGAAATATTCCAAGCTCTGAGTGTGACTCTGAAGCTTGAAATTTCTGTTGCTGACACTTTCCTGATTAAGTGCAGGAGAAAAATATTTTTTTATGCATAACTGTCATTTTGTGGCAACATTGTGGAAACTATGCTAAGGCATGAGCAAAAAAAAGGATGTGATTGATGACAGCCAACATAGATTCACTAAGGACAAATTGTTGCTGACAAATTTGGTAGCCTTCTACAATGGGATTACAGTGTTGGTGGGTAAGGACAGCTCACATCATCTACCAGACTTGTGCAAAGCATTTGACACTGTCCCATATGACATCATCTAAATTGGAGTGATATAGATTTGATGACATCAATTAACAAATTAGCTGAATGGTTGCACTCGGAGAGTCAGTCAGTGGCTTGATGTCCAGGTGGAGAGCAGTGATGAGTGGCATTCCTCAGGGGTCAGTATTGTAACTGGTGTTATTTAAAATCTTGGCAAAATTGACAGTGGAATTGAGTGCACCCTCAGCAAGTTTGCTAATGACACCAACATGTGTGGAGCATCCAGGTTTTCAGAGACTTCTATGTGTGTGTATTGGGTTTGCATGATAAGGTTCTGTAATGTGGGGGCTACAGAGGTGGCTTTTGTAAGAACCTGCTAGAAGCTTCCCCCATGTCTAACAGAGCCAATGGCAGCTGGGTCCAAGGTGGACCTGCTACTGGCCGAGGCTGAGCCCATCAGCAATGGCCGTAGTGCCTTTGGGATGACATATTTAAGGGGACAAATAAAATTGTGTTACTGGAGCCAGAGAGAAGAGTGAGAATATGTGAGAGAAACAGCGCTCTGTGGAAGGTACCCACGCTGGAGGAGTTCATGCAGAACTGCAGCCAGTGGGAAGGACTGGAGAAGATCATGGAGGACTCTTCTCTGTGGTAAGGACCCCACACTGGAGCAGGTGAAGAGTGTGAGGAGTCTTCCCGCTGAGAAGGAATCGGTGACAGAGACGTGTGATGAACTGACTGTAACCTCTGTAGCCTGTCCCCCTGTGTAGGGGAGGAGGTAGAGAGAAAATTGGGAGTAAGGCTAAGCTTGGGAAGAAGGGGAGGGTTGGAAGAAAGTGGTTTTTAAGATTTGCTTTTATTTCTCATATATTGGTAATAAATTAACTTCTTTCCTAAGTTGAGTCTGTTTTGCCTTTCACAGTAACTGCTGAATGATCTCTCCCTGTCCTTATCTTGATCCACAAGCCTTCCATTGTATTTCTCTTCCCTGTCCAGTTGAGAAAGGGGAGCTATAGAGTGGCTTTGGTGGGCACCTGGAATCCAGCCAGGGTCAACCAACCAAACGCGCCTAGATTTTAGGTACAATTTCATGCTAACAACATTACTTTAAAATGCAATTACTGGCAGTGAAATTAATCATGGGCCTAAATTTCAGGATCAGTGACTTTTGCTTCAAATTGTTCTTAATGGTTTGTGGTGTATGTTAAAAATGTCCCTAGCCTGGCAGCTCTGTAGGCTGCCCCCCTCTATGTGTGCAGTTAATACAGCTGGGTGAGGCAATCCTACCTTCTGCACCAACCCGTTGCTGCATTTCAAAGGTGGGAGGTAGTGGTCATCCTCAAGTAAAGCAGGGCTAAAAGAGTTACCCCTTTATCCTTTAGAACAGATATTTCTTGTGTCAATTCTAATTGCTGCACACAGTTAACAGCAAATTAACTTCTGGATAAATAAGAATAGACTTTTAAACCTCAGCTAACCCTGTCCAAGCTCTGCTGATATTGAGATCAGTGGGAGTTTTATTATTTAATTCTAAAGTAAGACAAATGTTAAGTGCTACATAGGGAGTAGTTATGTACATGACAAATATAATTTTATATAAAATATCACTTAAACAGTCTTAGGAAAGCAATCTGACCAAAAGTTGATACTGGGACTGTACCCTTAGCATGGCTCCATTTAGTTGTTACATAAAAAAGTTACCAAGTTTAAAAAACAAACAACAAAAAAAACCAAACTCAAAAAAAAAAGCCCCAAACCAGAACAAATAAAATGTAAAATACAACTTTTAACTAGAGCTTCTGCAGGTTCACAGCACGTTATTCTGAGTGTTGATTAAATTTCCACCATACACATGTTAAAATGAAGTTTGACCATGAGGAAGACTTCATTCTTTTCTTTACTCATCGATGACACAATTTTATAGCCTTCCTGTCAAAACCGAATATAGTCTTTTGTAAAATAAACCAGGCTTTTTTTGAAGTATTGCTGCTGGAACAACAGCTGCTTTTTAATGCAGTACACAAGATGGACATCTAAATTAATCGAGCCTCAGAGAAGTGGGCTGGTAAGGCTATTTTAGGTCATGCATCTGTGCAGGTAGAAAGCTCTCCCGTTGCTGTTAGCATCTAAGGTCTCTTCTGCTAACATTTTGCTTTCTATGGATCTAAGGTTCTTTTTTGTCTGAATCAACAAGAGCAGTCTGTGGTGGCTAGGCCTTGGCTGGCTGCCAGGCACCCACCCATCTGCTCTCTCACCCTCCTCCTCAGCAGAACAGGGGAAGAAAATAAGTTGAAAAAGCTTGTGGGTCAGAATAAGGACAGGGAGATAACCTGCCAATTACTGTCATGAGCAAAACAACTTGAGGAAATTAAATTATTTCCACTTAAAATAGATTTGTATGCTGAGAAGCTGACAAATTTAAACAATAACTTCCCCCAAGCAGCACTGGGGAATGGGGAATGGGGTTAGTCCATGATGGGCTGTCTCTGCTGTTCCTTCTTCATGCTTTCGCCGGCTGCAGCATGGTCACCTCCCCAGCTACAGGGGAATCCCTCCTCCCTTGATGCCCCATGTCTATTTCTCACACTTTTTCCCTTTACCCCTCGCTGCTGTTTCTTAGATACGTTTTTCCTGAGGCACCAGAACCTGTGGCTGTCGGGGAGGCTGGCACCGGCTGTGTCTGACACTGGGCCGCCACGGCCTCCCCTCGCCACGGCCTCCCCTCACAGCAGCTGCCCCACAGGCCTGGCTGCACCTGGGCCCCATTCTTACAAAATGCTGCATTGCATGGACTGATGAAAAAAAACATGGCTGCAGACTTACCCAACTACTAAGAATTTCAGAGAAATGTATGTTATCTTGCAAGAGGGTACATCTGGCATTCCTGATGCTCACCCATCTTTAGGGGTAAGTGCTAAAAAATTCTCAATGTTGAGTTCCACTCCAGAGGTTCAAAATAAAAAGAAAGAGAAGAAAATGTTCCTTTTGTTCTACGTACTTGTATAAACTTCTGGAATTTCACTTTTTTAGGCCTTGTTCTAAAACAGCTAAAATTTGCTGCTGCTTTTTCTGTGGAACAGAGCAATCACACATCCTCTTAGTTTTCTGCCTGCAGCAGTGCTGCATAAGCACTTGTGGAGTTGTGATATTATGAACTTTGGGATAGCCATATTTTGTCTTGAACCAATGATGCCTCAGTGTGTTTCACCTCTCCCTTCCTCTGTCAGAAACTACATGTGAAGATTTGCATAAGCCTTGAACCATCAGGGCCTATACACTTGTAGAGGGGAATGAGTGACTCTTTCATCTTAAAAGAAACATAACCCCTCCAAATAAACAAATAAAGGCAAAAAAACCTCCATGAAACCTATTTAAATTTGTATTTTTTCTTCATACACATTTTGTGAAGTCTTAGCTTTCATAATCTATGGGAAAAAAAATTCACTATTGATATTCATTTTCTATGAAAATGCGTTATACTGTATTTGGTTTTCATTTATCAGTTCCATGCTCCAATTAAACAGGCAATTGTAGGAAAAACATTCTGTCTATTTTTCCAACACAACATTTGTTACTAAGACATTTACTTTATCAGAAAGTTTTTTTTTAGTCTCATAGAAAATTCTATAAACAGGGTGTTTCGTGGAGCAACATTTACCCATTAATTGCACTTATATCAGCAAAATCAATACTTGTTTGAAATGCCTCGCAGACAGCTGCAGCAGTGTCAATCATTTGAAAGTATGTATCTTTTGAAAAACACTTCTCAGGGTGTCTTCAACTTTCCTTGGAATTTTACATAAAATAAATTTGTTCCTCCATCAGACAGTAAATTAGAATATTGAAATGAGTAGCTGTTCAAATCAGCATGTTGTTATCATTAGGTATCACAGATACATATTAAAATATGGATATATTAGCTGTTTTTCCTCATCATTCCCTTATACCTAATCATAAGGCTGTCTTAGATGCATGATTTGCAGCTGAGCTGTAACAACAGCATCAGTCTCTTCAGAGTGCTCTGAAGGTGCAGCTTCAGTAAGTTACTCTGGCAATGATGTGATTGAACTAGAAAATGAAACAAAGTTTAATGAAATAACATTCTGGATGGAAAAAAAAGGTTCAGGAAAAAGATGTTTCCTTTTGTTCCGGACATTGTTTAAGCTTCTGCCACGTAGCTTGTGTTGCAGCTTTGTACACTGAGCTTTGATCAGCCTCTCCAGTGAAAGAAAATCTGCTGGTTTCACGTGTCTCAGTGCTTTCCTGGTGTGCTTGAACTGAAGTCCTCATAGCTTAATTTGAATGTTTTCCCTGTGTTTGAAACCTACCTATTCTTAACTTTTTTTCTTTGATGTATTTGTATCTGCACCAAAATATTGGAGATATTGCTAAAAAGGAATTTGAGAAACATTTAAGGCAAGGCCAGAGTTCTTGCCTACTTTGAACTTATCAGTTTAACTTTTACAGTTTTGTATCACCTGTGATAATGTGTCCTGGTATTGGTTAAAAAGTCACTGTCAACAGGTGGTGTTTTTTAACAAGGCCATCATATATCTTTTGTCTTTATAAATACAACATTACAAAAGTATCCGGTGTCTTTTATCCATGACCCAAATTTGGGTCTCCTATTTGCCAGTTGCTCATAGATAAACCACTTTTGTGCTTAACTGGCACACATAAGACTTTCTAAAATCTCTAGGACCAAAAAACCTTCTTCTGTTATTAAATATTCAGGAATTTCCAAGAACACTGAGGTGTTAACAGCAGTGTCAGAATCACAAGCACAAGCAAGGCAGAAATAGCCTCTTGGAAGCTATTGCTTTGTAAGTGCTTTAGGAGTTGTTAGGCAAATACTCTTGCAAACCTTTCTGAGTAGCAGCGTGCAGAGCAAAGGATGCTGTTATATCAGGCAAAGCTAGAAAAATTATTTTATTCAGTTGAAGTTTGTTTTGCTTGGAGGAAGCAGTTCAGGACAAATAGTGAATTGGGGACATTATCGAGTTCCAAACTTGGGAGTCTGATTCTTCGACTGAAAACACAAAGGGAATACGTGCATGAAAATACATTCTATGGAATGACATACCACAAACCGTTGAAGTCAAAGACTCTTGCTTTAAATAGCACTCATGTGAGCCAAGACTTGTAATCTTGAGTTGCAGCTGATGTCTGGGATCTTAAAAATGAAATATTTTACAGAAAATGTTTCAGGCTGGCTTGATTTTTAGAATCACATGAGGCCCACATACTCCAGGTGAGTAATATACATGCATTTGGGATGGCAGTAAGTAATTTGGATGATTGGAGAAGTGTGCTTTGTCTTTCATAAACAGCTGAAGGGGATTATATGCTTTGCTGCTCTTGCTCTTAACACATAAGTATGTGTGTAAACTCTTACCACCCATCTTAGAATAAGAAGATTCCTGTAGAAGGAAAACATGATATTTTCTGGAAGAGCAAATTTTACTAAGGAGATTTCTTCAGCTATTGATAGCCCTGACTGAGAATTTTCTTTTATTTAACCTACGTGAATCTAGAATGACAGGAAGTAACATTTCTTAAAAGCTGTTTGATTAAAGAGATTTTGCCTCTAGAGTACAAAATGAAACAGGAAAGTGCTGTTTGTTTACAGAGGTAGCATTTGGGATTAAAATCTTGGTTTAACTTGTGTTATTTCACAGTTGGCTGAAAAAAATACATTAAGATAGATTCAAACCAGGAATTGGAGTACTGTGCTGCTTCTAGGGTAGCAGAGATCTAGTTGCCTATATAGGGCAGCACAAGAAACTCTTGTGAAACTTAGCTGTTCTCAGATTGTTGTGTGTTATCAGTGTTGTTTATGGTGGTTATGTATGAATATTCAATCAGTGGCTTGACACCAATCCCAGCTTTGATCTAGGCAATAATTGAACAGTGATTCATTCTTCTCTGGTATTAGTAATTTTAAAGAGTAATATATATTGGTCTACGAACCTATAAAATGCTGTAAATCAAGGAAAAGAGTAGATTGAAATGACAAGTTAGAAGATGTATCTTGCAAGGAATAGCCTTTATAAATCAGCTAATATTATAAAAGAGTAGTAAATGTTGTCTGAACTCTGCTCTGATAAAATTAATGGAAATTCTGTGAGCAAATTCAATGAGGAACATGGGTAAACACTCCTGAAAGCCCTGTCCCTTTAGACAGTTCCTTATCTGGTATTGTTTAAATCTGTAGGTGGAGTTACAAACTGCCTCAGTAGCTGGGACTTCTATTTTAATCTATTACCCAATTGAACTGAGGCTCTCTAAAGCAGTTTAGTGATTGAAATTGATGGGAAAAGAGTAGCTAAATTCTCTGCACATTTTGAAAATTTTAGCCTTTGGGTGTTAACTTGCATTCTTTAATCAGTCTTTAATCAAGTAATTCTCACTGGGACTTTTACTTGAATAAAAACCACACAATTTGATCTTTTGACAGGGAGGTTTTACAGGAACTTTTTTGAAAGCGGAAAAAAGTTTTTATGTAGTAAAGGTTCTAAAGTGCGTGAAAACAAGCTTCTCTTTCCAAATACAAATAGTTAACTGCTTTTTATTGGTTGTGGCAGTGGGTTTTGGGGGAGCAAGAATATGCTAACAGGTAATGCAAACTGCTATCCCAGCTCCATCTCTGATGCTGCAGACATAGCAGCCCCATCCTGCTGCCCACTGGCAAAATGCATGTAACAGAGAGGGCAGGGGCTTTACTGAATTAGCATCTTTGACTCCCAGGGCAACAAGTTGCACTTTCTAAAGTAGTTCTCTAATATGATCTGCATTATATGGAGTATTTTTAGAGAAATTATGAAAAAAAAGAGTAAAGACCTTCACAAAGGAGAGTGGATTAGAAAGCAACATGTATTTATTACAGTGTAGTTTGTGTAAGACTGACCTTGCATCTGTCTTTCATAAAAAAACCCATTCTGAACATGGGAAATGTAAATGCAATCAGTTTTTCATGAAATATTTGTTGTTCAATGGAAAATTATTAGTCAAAATGGTGGTGATTTGGGGAGCTAACCAGAGAATTATATGACAGTTATGGAAAGAACCAGATAGCAGTTGTTATAGCTTTAATTTTTTCCTACTGAAAACAGTGTCAATCGTGGGTATCAGACCTAAAATTTCTAGGGTTCTTCTGACATGTGGTGTGATCTCATTATACCTCATAAGATGAATTGATGATGAGACTAGATTTAACAGAATTTATCTGCACCTTTACTAAGCATTGAAGTTGAGTCTTGATCAAGAGCTATTGAGGAAACTCATGCATTATTTATATCTGTCTGTATAGAGAATGTTTTTCACAATGTATTTGTATATGGGAACCAGAATGATTAATGGAACAGAGCAGTCACCTTTTATGGAAGAGACAAGGCTGGAAAAAGGCAACTGGGAGATAATAAGGCTGAGAGTTGATATGATCAGTGCTTACAAAATCATGAAGGTCATAGGTAAAATGAATACAGAGCTGTTATTTCCCAAATCCTGCAATGTTTGAGGTATAGTGTATTCGTGAAACTATTAGGAATATGATTTAAAGCACAGAAGAAAGTACTTCTTGGACTTTGGAAATTTATTGCTAAAGGAGGATGTGGAGCCAGATTGAAATTCATGGACAAGAAGTCCATACAGAGATGCCAAGTGAATAGGCAGGCATGTACTTTCTGATATCCTTCATCTTGTAAAATGCCAGGGAAGCACAGAACAACAGAACACAAATGCTAGGCTTGTGTGACTTACCCCAGGTAGCATCTGCTTGTGCCACTGGTGGAAAAAGGATACTGGTCGAGCTGGGGCAGTGCTCCAAGCCAACAAGGATATTTGTATGTTCCTGTATTTTTAAGCTTCAGTATATTAAAAACTGTGTACCAACAGATGAACCATAGGATTTGGAAGGAGATTTTAATTTCAATTGGATTAATGCTTTATCTTTTGATAAGTAGAATAATAGGATAGGCTTTCAAGAGGGATTTTTTCAGCCTGGCATGTGCAGCAGAAATCCACCATTCAATAATTTTTCAGGAGATAAGATATGGATCAAGGAAGGAGTAATAAGAAATTCTTAGGTAAATTGTGTGAATCTAAATGATGCACGTTGGCAAATCAACAGGCATTCTATTCCCACTGGCACAGTAATCCTATGTACAGACTTGCTGCTTTACTCTTACTGTCCACAGTACCCCAAAATAGGACACTTGAGATACAAGGTACATAGCAGTTAAGATCAGTGAGATGTTTTGGAAGCTGGTAAGGCAAAGTATTATTGTGGAAAAGCAATAACCAGTCTACATTTGGCGTTCAGCAGAACAGTAGTGGAGGAGGCATCTCATTCTCAAAGTGAGCTTGCAACAAATGTCTACCTCTTAGGGACCATATGGTGTTGTGTAATCTGGAGAATTCCGTTATTCTCATATGTCATGTACCACACAATATAAAGTATTAGGATCCAACTGGTGTCTCATAATGGACATCTGTCTCTGGACCCACTGAAAAGGTGAGACCTCTGAAACAGGTCTTCTGGAGAGGATTATTGAGCTATCAAAATAAGATTTTTTCAAACATTCTATAATTTTCAATACTAATAGGCAATTTCTGATTTTATTCATTTTCTACACAATGCATCCTTATAGACTGACATGTTGTCTCCAAGTTCTTATTGTCTCTTCTCTAACTTTCACCTAAATTCTAAAAAATGGTGGTCTATCCAGTCTTGGAAAATTGTAAGCAAACCTGTTCAGCAGATCATACTTGTCTGCCTTTCTTTGCTGCTTTTATTTGCTGTGCTATAGTTTTATCTGTCCCTAAGGCATATTAATTTACAGTTCTTTTTTACTAGACCAATAAAGAGATTTTGTGCTATGGCTTTGGTTTATTATCTGATGCTCTGAAACACTGGGTTAGATAATACAGCGCTGCATCTACTGGAAAGTGAATTGCAGCAGTAATTTTTTGATTGTTTTGGGGTTTTTTCCTCTTGCTGATTTGAGATTTGCCTGATAAATTGATCGGTTGCTCTTTGTGAATATACAATATGGTAAAGCGTGTCTGTTGCAGATAAGGGGAAATTTCCAGCTTCCTGTAGTTCACTGTATGTCAGAAACTTTCGTTTTCTTATTGTTTTCATTTTTTAACAAAAGATATGGGTTTCTGTCATTAAATAATGTGTTAAACTCAAAAACTCGAAAGGAAAAAGCTGGTTGAACTGCAGTTGCAAACATATTTAAATAACTAGTCTTTGATCAATGTTAGTTACAGAGATGATCCTCTGCGGTGGAAGTTTAAGACTTTAATGAATTTTATTTTTGGAATAAATAAGAAGCCCGAGGTGTTTTCCCACCATTTTCTGTAGGGTGTAACACTCTTACTTATACATAGTGCATCCAGAGCATTTTTCATTCGTGTTTCAAAGCTGTGACAGAAAAATTTCTGATCTTGAATTGGTGATTCTGGTTCAGAGTAAAACCAGAAAGAATTGCTGAGACCAGAGAACAATTGACACCTGATAGTACACGGCAAAGACCAATGAATACTGAATCCTTTGGGTTAAGACCTCAGGCTGCAAAAAGCAGACAGTCCAGCAGAAGTCTTGTATTTTTTTTTCCTGGCAAAGGAACTCTGAGAAAACAGGGGGAAGATTTTTAGAAAATATGCTAATAGGAATTAAGTCCTGTAATGTGATAATTAATAGGATTATAAGGGTCTAAATCCTTGTGGTGTCTGGTGTGCTATAGGATAAATCGTTCTGGTTTCTAAAAAAGAATTGTGAAAATGGTCAGAAACGTGAGTGAATTCATGAACTGTATCATATTGCAGGGAAAGAGCATGAAATATTTCCTGGACACTGGCAAAGGCTACCTAAGATATCTGTAGTATTCTTAGAAACATCCAAGAACTTCTGTGAGAAGAAATGTGTAAGGCAAGCAAACCCCAAACAGTGGCTGAAGGTCTGTTCCGAAACCACTGGCATTCTTGGACACACTTTTGTGACATGTTGTGGGGGTGCAGTTTCTCTTGACTATTCTGTAACATCTTTTTATAGCATTTTGTAATTTTCTGTAATTATTCTGTAGTTCTTCTCATATCTTACATAGTCTGAATAAATAGAGGGCTATCAAAATATGGGCCACTGTAAGGGAGGAGTAGTTATATGGAGATCTGGCTGATCCACAGAAAGGTGATAGCATGGGCACTGGACAGTAGTGGATCCAGGGGTGAAGAAGCCATCCCTGAGAATCAAAGACATGCTTGATTAAAAAAAAAAATCCTGTTGTACATCTCACTACAAGGAAGAAGAAAAAAAAAAAGGGGCAAGTGGCAATCTAGAGTGCCTCGTAAAAGGAGAAGTATTTTCTGTAGCTGCATTATGGATGTTGAAAATTGTGTGGTTCTGTGACTGCCAGTCCCATTGGAGGCTCTGTAGAGATCAATAATTGTTATGAAAAATTATGTTTTCATGCTGGAAAACAGATGCCTTGTAGGCAATTAAAAAATAAAAAAGCTTTTTAGAAGTCAGGAAAAATATATAACAAGATTTTTATTTACCTTTTTTTTTCGCTTTGTAATTAAAGAATTCACTTAACTTTGTTAAGATTTGAATTGTAAACTCTTATCTGTGTGTGCTCTTTAGTCAATATTCTTGTTTTGTGCTCAGAACTCAAGTGTCAAGGTTTGGTGTTTGAATTTAAGTACTCTTAACTTTAGAAGCTGAAATGGAAGAG
>WTSP01015345.1:0-23526 GCA_025331215.1 Actenoides lindsayi | reverse complement strand
GCAGCCTGTTCCAGGCTCCATCACCCTCACAGTGAGAAAGTTTTTCCTTCTGTTTCTGTGGAACCTCTTATGCTCCATCTTGCAGCCGTTGCCCCTTGTCCTGTCATTGGACATAACAGAGAAGAACCTGGCTCCAGCCTCCTGACACTCGCCCTTTACATCTTTATAAACATCAGTGGAGACCAGTAACAGCATCCTGCTCTGGCAGGGGAGTTGGACTAGATGATCTTTCAAGGTCCCCTCCAATCCCTAACGTGCTGTGATTAGTACTCAGGTCCTGCAATTGCATTTGCCGCACCCCCTTCCTCACTTCTGCCGAGTCTGTCCTCTCATGAAACAGGTTATCTTTCATAAAACACCTCTGCCTACACTGCCTTTAGGAGACACTCTCTTCCCACCACACATACCTGGTCTTTTTATTCCACTTGAGAAGTGCAAAGTAGGAGTCCAGAATCACATCCCCTGGCAAAGTCAAAAGCAACCTCACTCTAGAGCACACACACACCAAAAAGAAAAAGAAAACCAGAGGGGGGACACAGCACCCAGAAGACACAAGACCAGACCTGTTCTCAACTCTACAGACTCAGTAGGACTTGGTTCCACGACCATGTCCAGGGGTACATCCCCCTGCCTCATGATTTCGTTGCACTTGCACGTCCGAGATGCTCTGAGCAAGCACAGCCCTATATCAAGTGCAAATGCTGCAAAGAGTCTCACTTGCACCCAGTTCCTAGAGGCAGAAAAAGTTGGAACCAATTATAAAGCTATCTGACTAAATAACCTGATGTCAAGATCGGAGATGAACAGATGCATTTCCATCTAGTGGTACCTTGTATTAAAGTTCTGGCAGGTGCGGTGTTTGCTCAGCACACAGGAAGGTGGCTGCTGGTGGCTTCCACCTGCTCTGCTGGAAGGTGTTCTGCTCACTTCAGGCTCAGTGAATTAAATCATCTTTAAGGTCCTTTCCAACCCAAACCATCCTATGACTCTATGACACAACAGCCTTACTCAGCTCTCACAGGACAGACAGGAGGCACACAGCAGACTACAGAGAAGCAAAGAGAAGAGTCCTACATAAGAGCAGCTTGCAGATACCTTCTCTTCTCAGCTTTAAAGAGGTTTCAAAATCAACTACTGTGATTTTAAGTGGCAGATTCTCTTTAACAGATCAACCACATCGATACTGAAGAGGAGACTGATCTGTCCCACACATAAAACATCATGACACTGCCTTCAGCTTTTGCCTCAGTAGCATCCATTGTTTGGGCCTCTGGGTGAAAGCCAAGCAGATAGAGGAGGTTTTTTTCTTTGCCAGAGCAATGATTTCCCTGCTTTGGAAGCTGAAAGTAAGTCTCCAACCTGAAAGAGCTTCCTATTTATTGGTCCTCTGAAAAAGATTCAGCTATTTTCAAATAGCCAGGCCTAAGCATCACAGGCAACACCTTCACCCAAACACACTCTTTCCACAGGAGTTCATTTCCAAGAGAAGGAAACAGTCAAAAACAGCTAAACCATCTAAACCATGTTATTCCATACAATCAATTGCAAGTCAACAAGTAATTGTTCCTTCCTAAAAAGAATATAAGGAACAATATCAGAGTCCCCACCCTTGTTCCTTTCAGTAGTGGTACTAAGGAGTCGAATTCAGATCAGTACCACGTGCATAAATACACTGAGCAGGAGCTTTAGTATTATTCAACTACATAAAAAAAGCTGAAAAATTACAGGACATTAACCCAATTAGTAGCATCATGCCTTCTGTAACTTCTGCAGCTATGATCCTTCCTAGAGCCTTTGCGATAGCTAAGCTGGCACAGGCCAGCTTTACCCTCAAAGCCTCAAAATAAACATCATGCCTCAGTGAAAGCAAATCTAAGCGCTGTCTACAACTCTAATTAAAAGCGAGTTGAAAGCTTTGAGCATATTGCAGAAATGAGGCTGGATGAATTTGAGTATTGCCCTACAGGAGAGGTAGGCTGTGCTTTACAAAACAATCCTGTTTCCAGACACGCTGGAGGTCTAGTGCAGGAAAGACCATGAGGAGCTGCTCCATTATTCTAATCCGCAGACCGAAAGCACTGGGTGCTTGCAGCCTTTCATGGTTACCTCAAAGTCATTCTTCATCTCCCCCCTTTCTCAAGACACAGCCCAATAAGAGATACGAGTAACTATTCGATGACCCAAGTGTCACAGAACTGCTCCCTCCAAGCAAAGCTGTGAAGTTTCTAACCCGATGTGTTTGGACTGGGATTTTAGCGCACTAACAAGCTCAGCTTTGAGAAAATGAACAAATAAGGGTTATTGAAAGAGACACATTTGTTAATTTATCCAAGGGGAGCAGAAGTTCACTGCCACCTGTCGCTTTGCCTCTCTGCTCCCTTTTTCTTCCTGGGGCTGGTAAATGAAACCTCCAGGAGAGGAAATGATTCACACAAGCAGCTGGAAAGGCGAGTGCACAGGAGATTTCCTAAACGAATACAATTTACTGCAGTAACTACGGTCTCATCTGGTGTTTCAAAGCCATTCCATTGTTGCGAGGTCCTTACGCTACCACTGGCTTCACTGGTTACTGCATTGCAGAGTTCCAGCTCTGAACCCCACAAGTCAGATGAAGATCATATGGCTACAGAGTCCAGGAAAACAACCACCAGATAGTTCAGGGCTTGGGGATGAGCTTAAGACCTCCTGACCTCTTGGTTACCTGGGTAGGGCACTTCAAAGGGGAATTAGTGCAGAGGACTCAGCGTGACACAAATCCCAGCTTGTTTGCTTGACATCCTCACAGAGTCCACAGCCAACCAGAGAAAACCAGAGACCTCGGGCAGTGAATGGACTATTAGGTGATGGAGGGAATGACTCAGAAAGCAAGATCCCATCAGTAAAAGGAAAGAGAACCACGTTTCTCCAATATACATAGTTTTATATTCCACACCCACTTAAGAGCCACGAGAGGTTCAGAATTTGGGGCTGAAATCAGGTTCAAATCATCTTTCTCTGGTAGGGAGAATTAACAGACAACCATCAGGAGAACTCCAGACACGTGCTCTGCAAGCGCTCGGACAGACTGCGTAAATCAGGACGCCGATTTACAGATCACCTCTTCATATTAAGAACAGGCTTCTATCACAAAGAGACCCACACTTACTTACAAGTATGAAAACCTCACCTCAGAAGCTGGCAGTTGTTACAGCGCAGCGCAGCCCTTCAGACGGGGCCAGGGAAGGGCAATTCCATCCTAGCAAATGTGTAGCTGTAGGACCAGGCACAACGCAGGCAGCTACTTTGGAAAGAACAGATCTACCTGTAACAGGTCCACCCAGACAGCTTGATCTTGAAAGCCAGACACTCAGAGGGCCCATCAGGAGACTGAGAGCCTCAAGGAATAACTGACAAATTTCAAACATCACCGAAGCATCTGAAAGCGTTGACACTTTGGGCTTTTCAGGGGGGAAAGGAAGACAAGCTGCAGCACAGGAAAGCTGATGTGAAGTTAAATATCTTTCCCACATCAAGGCAGCACAGAGAGCATGTTTAATTGTTCCACTGAATAAACTCAGCGTAAACCTGGGGTGAAAGCCTTGCTCTCCTGGGCTGTGCTCCGAGGCACACACCTGCCTTCCATGTCAAAACCTCTGCCTCTAGCCAGCAAAAGTTGCACTTCCAGGTTTCAATTGACCGATATTATTTTCCTCTCCAAATCCATCCTCAAGGAAACATCACTGCTGTGGCAAACACTAGGAATGTGTCTGACCAAAGTAGGTACTGATCTGTAATTACCAGAATAGTCTGGATAAGAAAATCTACTAGGACAGTCCTGTTTGTTACATGGTGGTTCCAATGTCCATTCACAGGAAGGAATGTTTAGGCTGAGGTGTGCTTTGAAAGCCTGTCTGTCACAGTTGGACTTTGCACCCACCCCAGCTGACTTTTATGATGCTACTGTAAAGCCAGCAGTAAGAAAGAGTTACCATCCTGCGTTGTTTTCTAGTTAGTGCTTGGGGGTTTTCTTTCAGCTACCTCCATCTCCCATCTGAAGAGACTTCTACTCTAAGCACTGCATCTAGTCTCAGAAGTTTCTAACTCCCACACTTGGGCTGACAAGGACTTGGTGCATGACTAATTTGAAACTACATGAAAACAGGATGAGACGTTAAAACAGGGAGAATACCAGTTCCAGAACATCTGTTCCAGACAGATACAGGTGTTCTTTAAGAACCAAGCTACTTCCAGCATTTCCTTAACTCAGCTAGCAAAGCTTCTCATGTCCAAGTCTGGAGGACCACGGTGTCTGCTTGGCAGACAGCCCCTCCATTCTCATGCTTTGGGTCAGACCCCCTCCCCATTCTCAGGGCCTTAACACCGTAGCAAGTTAGAAATGCTTGTGCTAAATGTGAATTTCAAACAAAAGGTCGAGCCTGCTGCAGTGGATCCAAGGCCAGCACACGCTGCTGCTGGCATTTCAGTCATCAGCACTTGCACATCCCCTAGAGAAGTTCAAAGCGATTCGAGCACATGCAAAGATAGACTGCAAGTGTCCTTGGTCTAATAACCAAGATCTGCCAAATGAAGCCAACCAGAAGCCAGAATTCTTATTCTAAAAAAAAGGAAACCAAGCAATCAACGTTCCACCAGCATAAATATTAGGTGATTTCATTTTGAGTGATGTGAATATTTCCACACCTCCCCCTTCAAATTTCCCTCTACCCTACACCCCCTAAGCTTTTTACACTGCCCAGGGCCTTAGCTTTCTGGCAGAAAAAATGCTCAGCAGTCCTCAGAGCCTCAGAAATCCATCTCTGAGACAGCCTGCAACCTAGATATTGAGGACTGTATCAGCTCTTAAGTTTTGAATGCTTTCTATGTGGAAGACAAAAAATACCAGCAACTTCTTTTTTCTTTCCTCTTGGAGCAATACAACTTTTGCAACAAGCTAATTAAAAAAAAAAAAAGAAAAAAAAACCAAACAAAAAAAAACCTGATGGAAGATTCCCAAGCAGCTAAATCACATCTTCACTTGCTGACTGAGGACAGAAAAAAGACAACTGCAGGAACATGGCATGTCTTGTATCAAGGAAACATGTCAGCTGTAGAGCATCACATCAGTATGTGCTGCAGCACACCAAAGCCTGGAGCTGCTGTGGTAGCTTTCAAGGCTCTGGCCTGCTGATACTTGACTGATGGTACCCAGGAAGAGTGCCAGAAGTTGACTGGACAAAGCACTCTCTGGGAAGGTTCAAGTGTGAATGGCCATGTAGCATCATTAATAGTAATCACCTACCCACCATCTTGTGTCCTCCACAGCCTCTGCAGGGCACTGGGCAGCGAGCTCTGCCCTGACGGAGCTGCGACTGCTTCACGTCATTCAGGTGCCACTAAGATCCCCTGTTCAGGTGGCAAAAGGGACACTGAACAACATAAACAGCAGTTTTCCCCAGTCCGATGCAGTGCCCTGATAAAAGGCTTCAGACCCACACGGATCAATGTCAGACTTGAAGAACAAAAAGCCTCATTGTTACCCCGCAGCACATTCAATCAGAGAAGTGCAGCTATCCCGACCTGAAGCTGCACTCTGCAGCAGGCTCCCCCCACATTTCCAGCACTGGGGCTGGGTGAAGTTTTCCCACCAGAAAGCAAAGCTGTTAGATATTTGCCAACAACAAAACTTCACCACTCAAGGGGCAATTAAAACATACAAAGATTGCCTCAACTAAGCACCATGACTGAGCACTCGCAGTTGTATTTCGAAACATCCACCCGAGATTTTTCACTCCAAGTTTTTATTTCCCCCTCTGCTTTAAACTAGAATGGGAGACTCTCACATGGCAAAGTTCCATTGGACAAAAAAAAAAAAACAACCCAAAAAACTTTTGAAAATCTCTCAGCTTTCCCAACATCATAGTTTAAATCAGCTTTAGATGGGTTTATACGACACTTATAGACTTGGAGAGGGACACGTTCCCCTGACAAAGCATCAGCTATCCAAACAGCTGCGGCATGGGAAAATCCTGCAAGAGAGAGTGAACTGGGGAAAGTCTTTGGTGAGAGGAGATACAGCCCGCGCTCATGTAAGCATGGTAGCTCTGAACAAAGATCTGCAGGCTAATAGATATGTAAGACAAATGACATGTGGTTCTCATTGCAGCTCATGCTTTGGGAAGGGGGGATCTTGGAACAGATCCAGCTAGGATAGGTTTATCCCATTACTCTCCTATAATTTTCTGCCGTTTCAAACCCTTTGACAGTTACTGTAGTTTAACATCACACCCCCTACAGACTGAGGCCTTTTTGACAGGCCAGCAAACAAAACCACCCCCACTTGGAGATGAAATCCGCACCATATGTGAGAACCGTGCAAGGCACAAGACTAGCACCCACTCTTGTGACGCTCTGGTGTAAATCTGCTGTGTAGATGCCTTACCCCAACTCCTCGTCCAAATAAGCAGAGCTAACACGAGCCCTCCTCCACAGCAGCGGAGCTCGTGCATACTAGGTATTAGCAAGGGGAGAAGGAAAAGAGGCAGAGACAGGATGGACGAGCCCTGAATATTAAATTCCCAAGTCCCCATTTAAGGGAATTGCAGAATAAAAAAAAAAAAAAAAAGAAATACTGAAATTCAAGAACAACTGGAATCAGGTTAAGCCACACTCTCGCTTTATACAGTGCAGCTCATTCATCTGAACAGCTGTTTCACCTCTAGAGAAATACCCAGAGAAAACAGAGGGGAGGGGGAGAAGCCTAAACTGTTTGCTCTACTGAAGCAGCAAGATAATGTAAATCAAACCTGATTCCATTAAGTTCATAAGAAATGGGTTTGGGGTGGGAGGAAGAGAAAGAGTGGGAGGTTTGGTTTTAAACAGCTATTGGAAAGCGGCAGCTCTTGAATAGCGAGATCTGTAATTAAAGTCTTTCCTTTGTTGAGCTGAACAAGCCGAGGGCTCGAACAGTTCCCTCCGGGGTCCCGGCTCCGGAGGTCCCACGGCTCCAGCTGGGCGCTGCTCGGGGACCCGCAGCCCGGGCAGAGCCGCCCTCCCTCCTTCCCTCCCCGGAGGCGAGAAGAGCAGAGATGGCGGGGTTCATTTGGCGGAGCTCAGCCCCTGGGTTCCCGAGTCGCCCCTCGCCCCAGAGAGGGGAAATGTGCGGGCAGGTAGGGAGGGAGCCGAGCCCAGGCGGGCAGGGTGCGGGCAGGGTGCGGGCAGGGTGCGGGCAGGGTGCGGGCAGCCCCTCGGCGGGGGCTGCTGCCCGCGGGTTTGCCGTGCCCGCCGCTCCCCCCGCGGCCCAGCCTGCCTGCCGGGGAGGCGGACCCGGGTTTTACTCACCGGCGACTGCCGAAGCCGCTGCCCGGCGAGCCCGAGCTCTGCTCCGGGTAGTTGTGCTGCAGGGTTGATGCTGGGAATTGATAGAGGAAGCCAGTCCCTAGCGCGCACCCGTGCAGGCAGCAGCACCAGGACAAGAAGAGAGCGAGCTGCATGTTTGCGGGAGCGGGGTTTCCCTCCGGACCCCCTCTTCTCCTCTTACACGGCCCGGCAGGCGCGGGGCCGCACCGAGCTTCCCCCGGCCGGGGTCACGGCGGGATCCCGCGGCGCGGAGGTGCCCCCGGGAGCGGTGACCGCGGGGCAGGGGTGCCCGGCAGCACGGAGACGGCTGCTCCGGCTCCCAGAGGGAAGCCCCGTCCCTCAGCCGGCCGAGCCCCGGCAGCGGCGGCTGCTGCCCGCGCAGGGGGTCCGGGGCCAGCGCGGCTCTTTGCGCCCAGGGCGCACACTCAGCCCCGGATGCCTTTTCAAATTTGGCGAGGTTGGCCCGACTCCGTCAAAGGGGGCGTGGGGTTTCGGCGTTAACCCTTGGCAGGCCTCGCCGCAGACCCCGCCGCCCAAGGGCTTCCCGCCGGTGAAGGCCGGGGCAGCCGAGCCGCGGTCCCGCCGGAAGCCCCGGCCCGGCGCCGGGCACAGGGCAGGGAGCGCTTGAGCCCCAACCCGCAGCGATCTCCAGGGCCTGTGTGCCCCTGGGTAACCGAGAGCCAGTGCCAGGGGAACCCACGGCCCCTCAGCAGTGCAGCCCAAGCAGCCGAAACCTGGTGCCTGCTGCAGAAGCCGTGCAGATAAAGGAAGAAATAAATATATGGATTTTTAAGACACTTCATTCAGAAGGTAACCAGTGAAAAAGTAATCTCTACTTCAGCATATGTATCCTGCTTGTTTTAGCATCACACGTTAGCGCTGCCCTTGCCACCACTTCGGGTAGACTCCGTTTGCCCAGCGCCCAGGACTGCGCTGAGCCCGGAGCGTTGCACAGTCAGCCCCGGGCAGGAGGAACATCTTTGCAGTCAGGGAAGGATGTGGGTGTTTTGCAAAGGCAGTAGCCCGAGAAGGAAGCCATCAGCAAGGCTCACTTTCTGTACAGCAGAGGAGTTTGTGTTTTGAACCCCTGTACATCCCCCATTTGGTGACAGTGCCACAGGCTCCATTTCCTGGCCTTTTAGTGTCTCCTTCCCAGCTCTGGAGGAACCCGGGCTGTTGCAGCTCACTGACTGGGCAAGTGACTTGGCTGAACCAAACAACACAAAGAGGGATTTAATTTTTAAGATTACACAACTGTACTAAGGGTTTTTTTACCCGCAGATCCCACAGCATCCCTCCTGCACCTCCGCTCTTTGTGCAGCCATCCAAAGACAGTCCCGATGTACCACCCAAAGCAGGTCTTTTGCTGCAGCAGCCGACGGGCCGGGGGCTGGATGCAGCCCCTTCGGGGGTCTACAAAGGCAGAGGCCTCTTTCCCCCAGGGGAGACGTGATCCCTGCAAGATGCTGCAGCTGGAAAACGATCCCTACGAGATCCTGGGAAAAAGGCCAGGTTGACCCCGCACCCGCGGGTGAGCACCCAGCCCTGCCCCGCGGTGCCAGCTCCAGAGCCCGCACACAGGTCAACAGCCCCGGCTGGAGCCTGCAACCAGACAAGTTTAGACTGCAAAGGAGGCACCGGGTTTTTAAGCAGCCGCTGTCATTAATCACCAGAGCAAACCCCCCGAGGAGGCAGAGGTGCGGTCTGCACTGCAGCTCAGAGGGGCCTCCCTGGGATTGCCCCCCTGGCATTGCTCCCCTGGGATTGCACCCCTGGGATTGCCTCCCTGGGACTGCCCCCCTGGGATTTCCCCACTGGGACTGCCTCCTTGGGATTGCCCCCCTGGCATTGCCCCCCTGGGACTGCCTCCCTAGGACTGCCCTCCCGGGATTGCCCCTCAGCTGCCCCTACAGAGTCCCAGTCCCGGAGCTAGAGCAGGCAACAGATCAGCACTCTCTGGGCTCCAAGGGAGCTCAAAAGTGTGCTCCAGCAGCACCGGGCCACCAAGCCCACACTGAAATACGCTATTTATATACAAAAAGCCCTTGGTGACTGGAGCTGCGATGTAACAGCTCCCCAGCCCTGGCTCAGGTCAGCCTCAGCACCCTTCCCTTCAGTCTCCCCTCACTCTCAGGAAGAGAAACATCTTCCCTCCCCTTCTCCCACTCCCAAGAAACCACACAGATCCCAGCAACTCACCCCAAGATGTTCAGCCACTCCGCCATTTTGCTCAGTCAGCCCTCAGGAAACCTCTGCTCAGCCTGACAGGGTAACAAAAAAAAAGCAGCTTACTCTCTGGTCTCTCCTCTCTCTTGGTAGTGCTACAAACTGCCCCAAATTCCCCCTTCTCCTGGGAAAGCAGTCAGGAGCTGCAGCACCTCTGAACAGCAGGCAGCTCTCTGAGACTCCCCTGCCCTTAACTGTGGGTGCCCATCCTCAGCTCTGTGTGTACAGCCATACTGGGTGCAGCTGCACCCTCACCTCTGGCACTTCACTGCAGCTCCAGGCTGTGTGCTGAGGGCCTGGGTCAGCCTTTTGTCCCAGACATACGAGGTTCCCTCTCCCGACGGGCTGGGATCGATCATTTATCAGCATTTTACAGCACCAGTGGCTTTCTGACCCATTCTGCTGGCTCGGGTTAGTGCCTTCGAAAGCTCTTCACAGTCTTCAAGTCTTAACTGTCCAAGAGCATTTTATTTTCAGTTGCATGCAGAATTTGCTGCTTCAGCCTTCACTGACTTTGCAAGACCCTAGGAGATATTAAACACAGGTAATTAGACGAGACATGATTCTGGCAAATTATTAGAGACATCTGTAGGAAGCTAATGTTCTTCCTATTTCATGAACTGAGAGACCGGAGACCAGAGGTCAAATGACATTGCTCCAGACTGCAAAGAGCTAAAGGCTGAGCCAGAACTAGAGCTCAGCTCTCCAGGCTCCCATTACTTCTGCCCTGTCCCTAATGCACACTTGCTTCTACTCTGTACGGCTGATTTAAAATGAAAATGAAGAATTAACTTCCAAGCTGTTTTTGGAAAAGAGAGAAGAAAGGGTGATATTGTCTACTGTAAGGGGAGAATTAAAGATGACATTTCATTTTAGTCCTTTGGATATGCATAATATAATCAAACACAATAGCAGTAATAACCGAATATTTTTTCTCCCCACGGTGCTTACGAGTGCAACATATTCTAACAATTTCTCAAAACTATGTTGATAAATTGGAAACACAGTGATGGAGGTAACAAAGACGGCCAACAAAAATATAATACGTGCAATTTATCAGAGGGACTAGCTTTGAGAAGAGAACCCTTGAAATCTGAACAACCCTATTCTTATAAACCAGACATCATTTATTTCCAAATATAAAGCTACACTCTTTCTGCCTGTCCATAAGCATGTTAATTAAAGATTTGCCCAGGCAATCAGGGCTAAATAAATGACTTGGATGGATTTCACCAATTCAAGCTGGGGGAGGCAGGCTCCATCCTGGAAAGCCATGATCCATGGAAGCACGGGGGGAAATAGTGAAGACACAAGGGCCAGGTTTGCAATTTACCAGCCTTACTGACTTTGCTACCATGAAAAACCAGTCCCTGGAGGACCTTCCTCCCCCACACAGCTCACCTTCCACACAAGGGGCAGCCGTATCCTGTCTTGTCAGAGCAATCCATCGGCCATGTGTGGGCACAGGGGTGGCTTTCAGCTCCCGAGTCCATTGGGTGTACCTGAGACATAAGACATGGGAAACTGTTCGGTGAGAGCAGCTGTAATTTCTTTAAACATACACACCGCATGCAAGCCAGCCAATAAATAAAGTAGGGGGAAACATAAACAATACAAGGAACATTCAAAGTTTAGTCTGATTTTTGTTCAGTTGCAAAGGGGAAAAAAAATGGAATGCTACAGCAAAATAGGGATTTGTTTTCTACCATGTTTTCGGTTGGCAAGGTGGCTCAAGGAGGTAGAAAAGCACTGCCCCAGCTGTAGGATCCAGCACTGCAATGCCCTCTCAGCTGTCCAGCACCACTTACAGTACTACAAGAGCCCTTGGCTTTGAGGAGTGACTTGTTCAGTTCAATAAAAAAGAGAGAGAGTCATGATGTTGTTGGAATCATGGCAACCAGATTTTGAAGGGCCCAGCCCTTGGAGTTTGCAAGTGCTCTTTTCATGTGAATATGAAGAAGAGATCAAAGGAAAAGCACCTTTGTTCTAGTTGATAAAACCTTGTGGAGCTTTAAAATTATGAAGTGTCCTTTTGGAGTCAAAATGGAGTCACTGATAAGACCATCTAAACTCAAAAATAATTTGGATAAACCCCTCTAGCCTTCTAAGACGCCTTGATTATTTCATTGTGAGATAACAAAGCAGTTGGTGAACCTTGGAAAAGAGATGGATAAGAGGTTAGAAACAGTAAGAGTTCTGAAATCAGGAGACTACTAAGGTTATTGTAGCACATCTATTACCGGGGAGTCAAACCAAACCTGAGCCAAACTGAAAATTTTAGGGGATTGTGGTGGTTTTTCTAAGTTAGGAGGCAGCTAGTGTGTGAAAAGTTCTTGAATTTGACCTGGAATAAATCAATCACAGCTGAACTCAGAGTGGAATGGAACTGAAAAAATGGCACAGTTACCCCAGCAGTTTAGCACGATAAACATGAGAGACAGTGAGTGATATTGTACGAAGCACAAGAAATGATCCAGAAGTCATGACTTTGGCAAAATTCACTGACCTTAGATGAGACCTTTGCCTGAGTGAAGCACTTGTGTGGGTATTATAAAGCAATATACTGGATAAAATAACTCAGATTGAAACATAATTCAGCAGATGGAAAATGTGATGACTCAAGAGATCAGCAAGACAATGACTATGTCCGGTGGAATTACACATACTCTGAGCATTATTGTGTCCTGGAAAAATAATTTATGTCATCTTTGATGCCAAGCAAAAATTCTCCCAAAAGGACATGCACTGAAGCACTGGTCCACACAAGCACAGGGAGGGTCTGGGGACACATCCTTGTTCCATCAGACTCTCCAAGAACACAGTGAAGCAGGGATTCACTCAGGTGTGACAAAACCCAAGGCACAAACAGCACCAGGTCTGTTGCGTTCAAGCCTGCCAGAGTAAACAAATACGTTCAGAAGTAGCCAGGAAGGGCTGCAAGAGTTCTCTCAGCCCTCTTCCTTCTCCCTGCTAGGAGGCAGGATCTATTATACGTAGGTGATGGTTGGCATAAGTTTTCTGCCCTGTTCTGAAAGGCCGCAAGACACAAACTCTCTGTGTTTATCTGAAAACATATTCCAGTGCTTTGTCCTCTGCACTGGTAGTGTTTTCTTAACATAAAATCTCAGTCTGTTTTGTTGCACTTTCAGCTCTTAATGTCTCATTTTCTCCATTATAGATGTAGAAAATTATTCCCCTGTCTTTGAACAGACTTTTAGTTTTAACACCTCTCCTTGCCTTCCAGAAGCAAACCAATGCCAACTTCTACAGACTTTCCCTGTAGGTCATGTTACATAGTTCTGATTCCTTTTGGTATTCTCTGGCCTCTCCAGCTGGTCTACATCTATCTCATTGTTGGTACCCATAACCTATAATTCTGTGCAATACTTCTGCCCTGACGAGGATTTGCCTTTTTGACATCTCTACATCATTCTTAGTCTATGTTTAGTTTGGGATTCTCTACCTTCTCTGCAGAACTGCTGGTGTGACTTTCCCCCACCCTGTGTGTGCTAGTTAAAATTACTCCTGCCAAAGAGCAGTGCCCAGCAGTTGTCCTTAATGAGTTTCATCTCATTTTATTCAGATCATATCACCAATTTGTCAAGATCACTTGAAATTTTAATCCTGCCTTCCAGTGTTCTTGCATTCGGTTCCAGCTTTGCCTCATCTACAGATTTAATAAGCATGCTCCCTCTTGCATCCCTGAGGTCACTAAAGAAAACACGGGGAGGTCTGTCTCTGGGTCTGCATCCTCCAACTGTGCTCCTGCACATTAAACCTTACTCAGTCACTGAGGGCTGCCTGCTTGCTTGATGCTGCACAGGACATAAACACTCAACTTGTAAACTCTCCAGACCACAGATGGTCTTGAACTTCTACAACAAAACAAAGCACTTTATAACACGCACTGGAAGGAGCTACCAGATACCAGGCTGCAATTTTCAATGGAGTCACTGACTGTAGGATATCCAGATCCAGTGGCATCCAAATGCTTAACTGATTTGAAAATCCATCCTGAGGCATGGACTCACTGAATTTCAGAGAAGGACGAACTTTCATGGTCAAAGAATGTCTCAGTTTTGGACTCTGAAATCCTCCTACTGAAATTTCCCCATGGATCCAGGTTGTCCAACTTGAGCAACTGAACAAGACTGTGAGCCTGAGTTCCCTCGCTGTATTGTGCAAGTCACGTGCAAGAGAGTGGGGCTCAACCCCTTCCTGACAAAATACACAAGTAAAAGCATACAAAACAAATAAGAAAGGATTTATGGAAATAAACACCCTCTTCCCAGCTCCTGCACACCCCAGAGGTTGTGCCATCTGCTCTGTGGAGCCAAGAAACAGAAGAACTGGGAGGGAGACTGGAGTCCGCTTTCCTCCACACAGCAAACCCATATGTTCCATCCATATTTTTCCAGCCTTTATTGATTTTTTTTTTTTCAAATGTCCTAGGAACTTTCCCCGTGGGCCATGACAATGAGGCCTAACCACAATAGTCTGCTTTTCTTAGCTGGCTTCCACAGGCCCCCTAGAAGTTGGCTGTGGTCCTTCAAAAGTTTGTGGGCTGCAAGCTGAAAATGACTGCACTGTAGCCATTGTACAGGGATCACCACCTCTGCAGCATGATCTTGCCCAGCTAAGACCTGAAATTGCCCCCAGTATTTTCACCTTAGGTGTCTGCAGTTAAGGTGGTTTACTAGCAGCCAGATGCTTTCTCTCTCTTCTCTCCTCTGCCTTCTTCCACAAGCTCCTTATCAGCCATCTGTCTTCACACTGGGAACTCCATGCCAGTAAGTACCTTCCTGCACCATCCTTGCCTGTGCTGAACCTTACCACGCAGGCTGCAGGACCTTCCATTTCATCCTTGCTGCAGGTGTTTCCCAGAGCCTGCTCCAGCATGGCTTGCACTGTCTCAGTGTGCTACTGCTCAAAGTCAGCCACAATCCAACTGTCAGACCCATATTTTCCTTACGGTTCTACCTTCAACTTATTCACTGTGCATATAGATTCACAGGACCCCACTGGTAACTGCCATCACCTATTTCTTGAAGCCTTCGCATGAGCCTTTCCCTTCTCTGCCTTCATTCTTTTCCCAAGATCCTATTTTTCAAATTAAGTCTCCTTGTTTTCATAGACTTTGTCTGTTTCAATGTGATTAAGCCCCTTCATTATTTTAAAATCATCGACTGAATCACATCAAGATCTCTTTTTAAACAAGATAATACCAAAAATCTTCAGTCTTGCTTTATAACTCAGAGCTGAAAGGCACAGCATTATTCTCATGTTCCCTGCTTTATCCCCTTAATCATATCCTTCTTAGGTAGAGTGAGCAGTACTGAAAAGAGCACTCTCAACAAGAACTCACCAGTGTTTTATGTAATAACACTAACACCTTCTTGATATATACTCTGTTCTTACCATAATGCAACTCAACATCCTGTGCAGTTGTTGGGGTCTCTTTTCTACAGCTGTGTGTTAGGCTGAGAGCTCTGGGGATTCTTTAAAGAGAATATGCTCAAGATTTATCAATTTACCTTTATGAACATTTTGCTCCATTCATTCTAAGGGGCACAATCACATGAGTAAAGCCCAACCCTGTGCAATGGCACTGTCTTGCTCTTTAGCTGGCTCTCCACCTAATCTCCTCTCCTGAATCTTACAGATTCCTCCATGGAAGCAATAAACCAGCAGCTGAGGTGCTAAACATGAACGAATCGCTGGAGGCATTAAAGGCTAAAGTTGCTTCAAGGCTCCAAGTCTTTCTTGGCTATGCACACGTACACTAATGCTAGCTTAGGTGTTCACAGGATACTCTGTTAGAGTCACCAGTGGATACCACACCTAATGGGCTTGGCATCCAAAAGCCACCCCTCTTCCAGGGCCTCTGGGCAGTTTTGTCAAGCAAGCTTAGCCTGAGCACCTTCTTGAAGCGGTTGCAGACAGATTTCCCTCCCCTCCTTGCTGCCATTTCTAAATGACCCACACTGGAACTACTAAATTCTACATTGCAAATATCCATCTCCTTGCACAGAACACAGATCTTTCCTTCAGAACAAGAAATGCTCTTCATCTCTTCTGTTTTCTGTTCTGCCTGAGGGAGATCAGTCTCTCTGCAGATGCAAAACCAATCCTCAGATAAACCTCTGGCATTACACCGGCTCACAACCCCTCATGCCACTGGGTCTCAGGGAGGAAGGATACATGGACTGGCTGTCTACACCCAGAAAGAACCTGGTTGAACTCCCTGACCTGCCAGAGCCATCAGGCAATCTCTCAGTGCCTCCCTTTATAAGACAGGCTTTAGTGCATCGTTCTACATCAGGATAATAGAAATGGAATAAAAATGATATGGTATAAATAGTAAAAATAATGAAAGAAGGGAAGAAAAAATAAAAGCAGCAAGATGGGACATAATCTAAAGCAAGAGATAAATTGTTCTTTTTTTGGCAGAAATGAAATTATAAAGTCTGCAAGATACTATGAAATGTTTAAACTGATTGTTGCCCAGAAAAAGAAATAAAAGCTTTTGACCAGACTAAGGAGATTTCTGGTATGTGATGGAACGGTAGGACAAGACTGTCGGCCTCGCTGTGTGCCTGGAAAGAAGTGGCTCCCAGCAAAGCATCTGTTGGCTCAATTCACATCTTGAGTACTTAACTGTAAGACTGCTGTGAAAAGCCAGTGCTGTGCCCTGACTGCAGGGTGATGCACTGCTTTGCATTGGAAACAGGTGCTCAGCTGGCTGCCTTTCTAGCGGAGCACAGCAGATTTGTCCCAGATTTTCTGTACATGATCTCTAGGTAATACTTGCTTTTTTTTTTTTTTTTTTCAGATGTTTCGAGAAAATTAGATAATTATTTTCCATGTTCTGAGCCTTCCCTGAACTGACAGTAGATTTCCAGAGCTGAGCTGTAGGTCGGGCAGAGCAGGAGCCTGGCCAGCTTACAGAGGAGGTGAGCAGACACTGGGAAAGGCAGTGAAGCAATTCTGGAGCATCTCTGAGAACAACCACAGCTTGGAAGAAACGTCCTGGTGTGCCACAGCTACAGCCAGTGACCTAGGGAGGTGCAGTCTCTGGCTGGGCAAGAGGAGAGCAAACAGTCTTGATAACCCAACCATTCATTCCCTTAGTTTTGAAGCTGCATTAGGTACAGAACGACATGAACTGAAACTCTCCACTTTGTTTATCCATTTTAAATGGCTTTGGGATACAGTTTCTTTGCAAGATCCTGTATAATCCATCTCCATTGTTCTGTATATATTTGTAGAAGATAACAGCTTCATTAAAATATGGTGTGCTATTAAACAGCAGTAAATATATAGCGTTAAACCTTAAAATGTAATGCAATTAAATAAGAAATATGAACCTAAGGAGATTAAGTGCAATCAACCACTGACATTTACATTTGATTTGAATTAAAACACACACACGGAGGGAAATAAAGGGCCTCCGTACATACTTGGATAACAGGAAATCCCCTGGATGTAAAAATAGTGAATTTAAGAATGGAGAATATAAAGGTCTAGTTCAAATTAAAGATTTTATGACTGAGGACTCCATTAAATCTTTGAACACTTACAGTAAAGAGTCTGGAATGCTTCCAGTCCAATTCTTTATGTTCTCACAAGTGACAGATTATACTTCTGAACTTCTACAGCAAAAGAAAGAAAGAGTGATTGTATTAATCCATCTAAATCTGGAGCTTGCTAATTAAGATGAAATCTATAACAATCTGTGCTTAGGTGAAACACAGTATTTTTATAACCCAGCTCAAGACAACATCACTAGCCAAGTCAAAAGCAGAAGATTTAAGTTTTCAGGTTACTGAAGAACAATAAAATAACGAACCACTTAATGCTACATGATCAACAGTCCCTACTAAATATGAACTCTTTTATAGTCCTCAGTCTACTCTGTGTTTTTGATTTCCAAGACATTCCTCGCGGTGTTTAAAATCCATAGTACAACTCACTGCTTCTTCCCCTCCCCCCCCATCAGAAATGGAAGGGTCTTGGATTGCAGCAGGTCCACAGCAGCAGGCCACGTTCAGTCGACGTGCCGGTCTCACACAGAGTGGACTCGTAGCCATAACACACTAGGGAGGATCTTTCAACTGAGGAGTTTGCAAGTGAGTCAAGCACTGGGAAATAACGTGCTGCCTTCCCCAGGTTTCAAAGGGGATCCCAGACAAAATATCAAGGCTCCAGGTTTGGAAGTTGAGGGTGTAGAGTTAAGCATTCATCACGGTACCCAGATACCGAAGCAAAGGAGCAAGGATGTGAGATACTGTTTCAGGCTCCTCAAAACACACTAATTACTGGTATAAATCTGATGTCTCTAATGGCATACTGCCAAGAGGTAATGGAGCCTTAAATGAAAATGAATGCGAAGACATCTGAAAAGACAGCTGACCTGGCCCAGGATGTTAGCAGAACAGAATGCCTGGGAGGACAGCAGGGTTAAGGAACTCCCGTCTTTGGCCATGAACTCCAAAGCAACACGTAATCAAATGAGAGGATGAAAATGGAAAACAAAATCTACCCATCAGTAGGATCTCCTCTCCTGTAGGACCACACAGCATTCCCTCTGAAGACACTATACACTTTTTTGATTGCTTTCTATGAAGTCATGGAAGCTTTGGCCATGAGTGAATAAATCGATCAGACGATGTGGATAAATGCAGGCTCTTTGCAGAGCAACAGAGGCAGTGGACACCAGAGCTGGCAGTAAGAAACAAAACCTGCTGGGGAATTTAATGTTCAAACCAAAAAGCATATGGGCTAAACAGAAAGGGTTCCATGAGCCCTCGTGAATCACAAATAATAACTATCCTTTGCCTTGTTTCAGTACCTTTCAGTCTACCACCTATGAAACCTTTTTTACCAAACATACCAGAAGATTTTTTGCCCAGCCCAGTAAGGCCACCACGCTCTTTTCTGAGGAAAGGGTGTCCAGCACAGCCCAACACAATGTTTCTCATCTCTCACCATCAAGCTGTGTTCCTCCTGGACTGCTCTCACAAATGGGTGTTAAGAACACTAAACTTAAGAGGTCTGACTAATGGCATGACTACATGCACGCTATAATCCAGTCACCTCTGCACAGTAGCCAGAAGAAACGGTCCCATCCTTGTCCCACTTGGCCACATTCCCACAAGTCCTCATTGCCCGCTTCCTCTCAGCACCAGGCTTTGTCCAATTACACAGTGACAGGTTTGGGGAGCTGATTTTATTTGTTTGGGGTTTTTTGTTTTGATTTTAAGGAGGAAACAGGCTAGTTTTCAATTGAATCAGTTCCATCTAAACAGGTAGTTGGAAGGAAGATGTGAGTGGAGGCAACACTACTTCTTTGGGCAGGTAGTGATACAAGTTTATGTCCTGTGTAACAGAGTGTGCAGCCAGAGAATGAAGAGCCCAGGCTCTGACAACAAGCAGTGAGGACTCTCCTAAATAGATGCTTCAGAACACCTACATCAGAAGCCTAAAATGACTCAGCATGAATATGACAAGACCATAATGTCTCCGTGCTGTAATTCCCACAAAGAGCTGAGGCTCCAGTTACAAATGCAAATGATCTGGGCTTTAGCAGAAATGCTTTTGCTTAATGCCTTTTTTTTTCCATGGAAAAATTGAAACTTTCCCCTGTGAGGGGAAAAGAAGACCCTCTGAAGGGCTCTCCTGCTAACACAATAAACATCTGTGGGTTCTTTCCTCTCCAGTGCTGTTTTTCTAGGGGGTCTCTCTCTGATGAATTAGCAGTCCCAGTAGATCATGGCAAACAATCCTGCTCACCACATCTTAAGAAACAGGACTTCTTGGAAGAGATGGGTTTGGTCTGCCTTAACGCAGGCAAGTTAACACCACATTATCAAATGCACCGAGGTCACCACCCTCCAGCAGATGATCTGCTTGATCCTTTTCAGACAAGGAAAAAAAAAAAAAGGAAAGAAAAAAAAAAAAGAGAGAGCAAAGGAAAAAGCTTGGATTCCTTACAGAAATTTGAGTGCTCCAAACTGGAGGCAGTAGGCTCGGCCACTCACAGCCCACCCACCTACAGATCAAGATGGACTGGAACAACCTCCTCCATGAGCCAGAAAAGTGAAGGGGGTTGGGAGGTGGGAGGAAGAGTTTCATATTTCATCTACCACTTTTAATAGAAAACAGAACGTGGTGGGGGGTTGAAAGGAAAATGGCAAATCCCTGGAGAACCCAAGTGTTGGCCTTGCGAGTCAAAACTGTCAATCACACCATGTCCCCTCCAACTACTACTTCTTGAAGTGAAAGAAAGGAGGCAATGGACTGGCATGTTTAGCCACTAGGTGTTACTGTTGCTCCACAGAATGGGATCAGAACAACCACTTCAGAACCAGCAAAACATCAGAGACATCTGCAGCTGTACCTTAAGATTTAAACCATAGAAATCGAATCCTATTTCTGGATTCATGTATTGTGACTCAAAAACCAGAGCTCCGTGGTGTGTTTTCTCAGGGGGGCCGTGGAGGTAGACTGCTGCTCCTTGTGTTCACTGCAGAGCTGGAGCAAGTCAGATTCATCCCTGGGGAACCTCCACTGACTTTGATGAAGGTACACAGAGAGAGTTGGGCCTCTATAAGGTGTCACTGAGTCCAAGGCCAGGAGAATACACTTGAGTTGCCTGCCTCCCTGCCTCCTCTGTGCCTGGCCACAACCCACACTGACACTTAGAGGCATTCCAATTAATCCTAGATCTGCTGTCAGCCAGTTGGGTTCCTTGGGCAAGTCGTTCAACCTTTCTCTGGTTTTGCTCCTCCACCTATAAAATGGAAATAAAGATCCTCATCTCCTCTGGGAAGGACTTTGAGGCCACCGATAAATCAGAGCTGTAGTCCTTGACAATCTGTTGGCATGAACCAAGCAACAGGTTTTGCATGAGCTTTTCTTGATTCCAGAAGAGGTTTTCCAAGAGAGAACAACTGACCCAAGTGCTTACCCCTCTCCTCCTTAGTAGCCACTTGGAAGTGAAAGACTCCTGCTACAGGGCAGCACCAGACTGCACCCCTCTCAATGCACCTTCAGGGCCTGTTTCCGTTGGGTCTTTTTTCACAGCTCTACCAAAACGTTAACCAAAGGACAACCACGCTGCATCCAAACCTCCATCATTTACTTCACCAACAGGGCTTTGAACCTCCGAGACATATCCCTTCCCTGAGCTTCGTGAGCAACAAGCCTCGAGTTTACAACAATATTGATTTTCTCCTTAATATTCAAGAACGGGCTTCAAAAAGAGGTGTTTCCTCTTTTCAATTCTCATATAGTGTGCCTTGCCCCCAGATGAACCAGTATAAACAGAGGATGTAATAATGCAGGTCTCTGCCTTTGCCCACCAGAAAGCTGTTCCTGCACACACCCCATAAACGTCGCGCAACGCACAGCTCTCCTGGTGAGTCCTGCCATGTGGTTGTACTTCCAACCAAGGCATTATTCTCACACACAACTCCATGTGAGCACTCCAGGGAATGTTTTCCAAAGTTTGGAAACACTCTTTCCAGTACATTAAACAAAAGTACCAGTCCTGAGCCACAAAATCTTATGAAAGATTTTTTTTGAGTTGTTTTCATAAGAAAATTTTTATATGCCACTTTAAATGAAATATAATGCAGGCTTAAAAATACTGTTCTCTGAAAAACTGAATGATTTGCAAGTGGAGGAGTATTATCTGAAAGGTGACTGGCACTACACTTCACTGCTGCTTCCAGGAAAACCTCTGGGCCTCTAACTTGGAGGACAAGTCCTGTTATCTGGGAGTCAGGCAAAAAGCATCACATGCCTTGATATGGGATCAATGTGTCTCTCAGTTTGAGTTCTCATAGACATTTCCAGAGTAAAGAACAGTTTTATTGAAATATTATTGATAGCCTGCAATTGCTATTGGCTTTGGAAGGAAGGAGGAGGATCTGTCTATGAAGAATCATCTGGATATGATAATTTTTGCTTGCTACCAAAACATGATGGTGGAAAAACAGCTCTCTAATAAATGCAAGACTTATAGATCATTACCGGTATTGTCTGGAAGTAGTTCACTTACTGCTGGAGTTTTCTCTCTGCTACAGTTCTAACAACAGAGTTTTAAATAAGTGAATCAAAATGGCCTTGCTGATTTGTACACATGAGCTCTCAGCAAATGATACATCAGGAATTAACATCATTTTACCCATACGTCTTAGGCAGGTGCTGATAACATCAAATGTACTTGACTTAGATGCCTTTAAAAACATCACCCTAAGTGCCTTGGAAGCTTAATTCCCACTTTCTAAAGTGACTTCAAACCCTAAATCCAAAAATTGCAGCCTCAGTCGGCTGCGCTCTCCTTACTCTTCAGTGGCTAATGTAAACACACAAAAACCCTATCTGACACTTCATCTAAAAATTAATCCTAATTGCTTTCTGGGCAGCTGCACAAACAGCCAGTTTTACCCAGTTTCAGTTACCTCTTTCCCTCCTGGCTCCTTCTATGCTGCTGTCCACAATAAAACCCTTTAAAACACATTTCTCATCACGTGCTAGTGGCAGCTAATAACACGTACTAGCTAATAAAAGGCTGTCCTAATTTCTTCTCTCTGGGTCACCCTCTCCACCTTGTCTTTGGAAGCACGTCTGAAATGTGGAAAATGACAGAGCTGCAGAAAGGATTCACGACGAGCTGTCCCAGTTCATGACGAATTTGGTCCTGAATCACACGTGGGTCTTCACAAACAGAAAACACACGCCCAGTCTGCTACAGCAGAATCAAATTCAGTGCTAGGTGCAAACACTGCTTTTTCATGGCCACCAACCTGAAAAAAAAAAAAAAAGGGGGGTTCCAAAGTTTAAAATACTGTGTGAATGGTGTGAACCCACTGTGATGCTGAACCACCCTAAACCATCCCTGTGTAAGGAGTGAAATATCAAGTTAAGTTTACAGTGTGAGGGAAAAGACTCTACCCCCTCAGCGAGAGCAGAGCAATTCTGGCCCACGTTTATTAGCAGTGCTGGTAATAAAGGCTTACGTTATGGTAGCACCTAGGAGCCTGATCTGAAATCTTGTCTAAAACGGCTGTTGTACCTGGGCACTAAACAGCTCTGCAGCAGCACATCTGCCTGCCAGATGTTCCCTTCTTAGAAGCTGCAATTTAAAAAAAAAAGAAAGAAGAAAAAAAAAAAAGCCGCTTGCCTCCCTAACAAGCCTGAGTAAGAACCGTCAAGAGGCCGCTCCGTCACCCATTCGAGGGGAACCTGCAACGAACCCCCGGGCGAGGAGAGCGCTTCCCGAGCTGGTGAGGGCACCGGGGTGGTGCGTGAGGGCGGCGGGGTTCCCAGCGTGTCCCGTACCTGCTGCTCACAGAGAGGACGACGGGCCGCCTCTCACGGGCCGCCTCTCCCGCCTCTCTCTCCTCTCCTCTCGCTCTCCGCTGCCAGCCCCGCCCGGTGGACCCCGGAGCCGCGGTCCCCTCAGGGGCCGGGGGTTCAGAGGCCAGAGCGGGCAGCGGGAGGCAGCGCAAGGCCCGAGCCCGCCACCGCCGCTCCGCCGGCTCCCTCCGGAGCGGCCCGCGGCAAACCCGCCACCGGGACAGCCGAGAGGCCGCCTCCGCCTCCCGCGCCACGGGCTGTGCGGTGTGAGCGGAGCAGGGGCAGCGGCTGCCGCGGGCGGAGCGCAGCCCCAGCGCGGTGACCGTGCCTCCCCCCCCCCCCCCGGGGGCGCCGCCCCCGCCTCCCGGCGACCAGATCCGCGCGTGCACCGCCCGGGTCCGCCCCCAGTGCGGGCACGTGACGGAAGCTAGGCCAATCGTAGCGCGCCTTCCCCTATCTCCGCCCCTCCCCGCGTTGCTAGGCAACGGGCGGGCGGGAGGAGCCGCCCCCCCCCGCCGCCATGCTGCGGGCGAGGGTGCTGCTGGTGGGGCCCCGCCAGGTGCGCGCGGCCCGGGCCCCCCCGTCCCTACCCCCGGCCTC
>WTSP01015343.1:0-25208 GCA_025331215.1 Actenoides lindsayi | reverse complement strand
TCCTCTCCTCTCCTCTCCTCTCCTCTCCTCTCCTCTCCTCTCCTCTCCTCTCCTCTCCTCTCCTCTCCTCTCCTCCAGACTAAAAAAACACAACTCCCTCCTCTTTTCCTCATGAAAGAGATGTTCTAGTCCCCTAATCATCTTTGTAGCCTTTTTCTGTACCCTCTCCAGCAGTTTCCTGTTCTTGAATTGACAAGCACAGAATTGGACACAGTACTCTAGATGTGGCCTAGCCAGGGCAGAGTAGTTCCATTTCTTTGTGTCCTACTGCTGATCAGCAGAGAGAAGAAATCAGCACCTCCCTCTCTGCTGCCCCCCTAGACTGCTCTGAGTCACCCCCTCAGCCTTCTCTTCTCCAAGCTGAACAAACCAAGTTACCTCAGCCACTCCTCTGAATTCTTGTCCTCAAGGCCTTTCACCATCTCAGTCACCTTCCTCGGGACACACTCTAGTAGTCTAATGTTCTTCTTACATTGAGGGTCCCAAAACTGAAGACAGTACTCAGGTTGGCGCTGCACCAACTCAGTGTATGTAGAGTGGAACAATCACCTGTTTTGACTGGCTAGAAATGCTGTGTTTGATACATCCCAGGACATGGTTGGCCCTTTTAGCTGCCAGGACACACTGACTCACGTTCAACTTGCCATCAACCGAAACCCTCAGATCTCTCTTCATAGGGCAGCTCTGCAGCCTTTTGTGCCTCAGTTTGTAAGTATAATCAGGATTGCCCCATCCCAGTTGAAGAATCCTGTACTTGTTAAATTTCATATGGTTAGTGACTGCCCGGCTCTCTAGTCTATCCAGATGTCTCTGTAAGGTTTCTTTAGCCTTGAGGGAATCCATAGGTCTTCCTACTTTAATATCATTGGGAAACCTATTTAAAGTACATTTGATTCCTGCATCCAGATAATTTGTAAGAACATTAAAGAGCACTGGCCCTAAAATTGAGCCCTGGGGAGTTCCACTGGTGAGTGGCCACCAGCCTGATGTAACCTAACCCACAGCCAATGCATTATGGATTTGTCTACCTGTGCTCTGGACATTTTGTCCAGAAGGATACTGTGAGAAGCAGTACCAAAAACTTTGCTAAAATCCCAAAACACCATATCTACTGGCTTTCCTTTGTTGACTAGATGAGTGACCTTGACATAAAAAGAAATTAACTTTGTTAAGCAGGACTTTCCCCTCATGAACCCTTGTTGGTTGTGATCAATGACTGTGTTGTCTCTCAAGTGCTTTTCAATAACTCCCAGAATAACCTTCTCCATCACTTTAACAGGCATTGAAGTGAGACTGACAGGCTTGTAATTATGAGGGTCTTCCTTCTTTTCCTTCTGAGAAACTGGGACATTTGACAGCTTCCAGTAAACTGGGATTTCTCCAGACTCCCAAGACCAGTGAAAAATAATGGAGATGTCCTACAGTGACATTGGCTAGCTCTTTCAGTACCCTGGGATGAATTCCATTGGGCCCCATAGGCTATTGTAGTGCATCCAGGTGGAGTAGCAAGTCTCAAACACATTTGGAATCAACTGGGTGTTTATCATCCCCCCTGTCACAGTCTTTCAACACAGGGCTCCACGGGTTCCAGGGCAAATCAATTATGTTAAAGACAGAGGTGAAGAAAGCATTAAACTTGTCTGTTTTATCTAGACCCCCATTTGAGAGGTAATCAACCTCATCATGTAATGGACCAGTGCTATCCCTAATCCTACTTTGTCTGTTAACGTATTTTAAAAAGCCCTTTTTGTTGTTCTTCGCAATGCTGACCAGCTTGAACTCTTACTGATGGCTAAATATGGCTAAATGGCTGTACACATGTTCATTTATTCCATAGAGTTGCAAACATCACCACTGTAGTCCTTTCATGTCACCTGTCCTTGCTCCCAGTGTCCATGTACTTTCCTTTTCTACCTAAGTTCTGGATGATGTCTGTTTAGCCAAGTCAGCCTTCTGCCCTTCTTGCTTGACTTTCAACAGTTTGGAATTGCCTGCTCTTGTACTCCTAAGAGATGGTGATTAAAAAGTGACTGACATTCGTGGGTCCCAATACCTTCAAAAGCAGTTTCCCAGGGAACCTTATTAATTAACTCCTTCAGCAGCCTGAAGTCTGCTCTCCCCCTATCCGAGGCTGAAGTTTTGATGGTAGTTTTTCTCCTATCACCAACAATTTGAACTACTTCACAGATACAATGACCAAGACAGCCACCAATCACAACTTCACTGGGTAACTCTCTGTTTACAAACAACAAATATAAGAAGGCACCTTTCCTAAATTTCAAGTCAGGTATAGAAACTGATACTACCTGTCTCAGAAAAGATTCTTAAAATAAGCCATCCCTAATCACTGTTCTAAAGGGGAAAAACAAGTTTAATTGATAGACTAATATGATCATACCCAACAATAACTTTTTAAATAGAAGTATTGCAGCACACTTTGTCACTATATAAAAGATATCTCATTGTTAAGAATATATTATAGAAATCTAATTACTCTAAGGAGTGGGATTAGTTGTTATTATTACACATACACACAAAATGATATATTTCTTTATTTGGAGGATCTGTCTGTTTCCAGAGAATGACACGTTACTTCCTGTAGAGGTAAGCAACAATTCCATAGCTACTCATCTTGTGTTACACTAAATAAATAACAGGAAATAAATAACAGGAAAAAAAAAGCCAAAAAGTGTTGGCATTTTCTCATTCTCATTAATCTTTAGAGGTCTTAGATTTGTTCTTTAGCTCCAATCCTGCATCTTCTTTTAAGACTCACATTCTCAGAACTAGTAGTTTTGTGTTGTACATTAGGAATTTAGTTTAGAAGAGGAGCATGTTTTTAAAACAGATGTAATCTTTCCATTGACTTTGTTTCAGTCTTGGTCTATATGATTCTACAAAGCCAAATTAGAAATGTGCCAAATATACTCCACGTGTTACTGACCATTCATCTCACAGAATGAGACTATAGCTAATCTGAAGCAATTCCCTGCATAACATTTATGATGTTTGTGTTGGGTCCATGCTGTAGAGATCTGCTGCTATAATGCTGCACTGCTTGCTAATGTAGATAGTCTTTTACTGACAAATGCCTGTAGTGGAAGGGAACAGAGTCATACTTAGTTAATGCCAGTCATTCAAATTTTCCTTAGTGTGTTAGCCGTACACATGTCATATTGTCAAATCTCATCTTAAAAATAAAATGAAAAGATTTTAAAACAAAAAATAAATCATGTACTTTATAAATCTCTATTTTCAGAGTCTAACAATATGTTAATTTTCTCTGTCTCTGAAGTGCCACATCTTACCACTGTGTTTGTGTTTGTTTCAGAGTGAAAGATCCTTAGAGTATAGCTTCTCTTCTGATTACTTTATGCTTCTGGTTGTACTGCACAATCAACTAGCAACAGGTAGTCTTCCCAAGATTAATCTTCAGAAAAATAACAAGGTGTGCATCGTCCAAGGGACTACACTTGAATGCAACTTGTGTTAACAGGGATATGTTTAGGCATAGAGGGCTCCATGTATGAAGGTTTCTACACTATCATTTGGAGATTTGGCTTCATACTGAGCCAGCCTGAGGCCCAGACTCAGTCTGTCTAGGCATGACAAATGACAAACCTGGGGGCTCAGGACCCTAAATGAAAAGTAACTCATAGGAGATGCGTAACTGTGGCTTGTGATCAGTATGGTTGCAATATATGTAAGAGCTTTTCACCAAAGTGTATTGGTGAGAACACAGAGAAAATTTGACGTTGGATTCTCAATGCAGTGTTAGAGTCTAAGACTCAAATTTGAATGTTCTGTCAAAGAAAAGCTAAAAGGATAGCTAGGATTAACACAGTTGGTAATCTCAGCTGCTTGTCATCCCCTGTACAGTTGGAGCACATACTGTATGGAACTTAGTACTGACAGAGCTACTGTGATTGACAAGAGAATTTCTCTATCTTCTGGAAATGTACAACATAGAAGGCTCTTCCAGATGAATTATTCATTCAAAGCTTCCACCAACAAGAAACAAGTTGCCTTTGATTCAGGCTATATTCTGATGGGTGAGATGGTGGTGATAATCTTGAATAGAGAGAGGTGTGATGATAATAAGTCTGAAAGGAGTGTTCATCTGCTAAATACATTCAAAGCTACTTAAAAAAAACACAACAAAGAACAAAATACACATAATGGGAAACTGTAAAATAGTTAAGAGAAAAAACATTTTTTAATTTATGTCAGTAAGCTTAGAGTATGTGTTAAAATAAAGCATGCAGAACTTTAAAATACGATCTTAAAATAAAAAAAATAATTGATAGTTTAAAATGATGGCATTATTAGTTGCATTTAGAATTAGAGAACCTTTATCCCTCTTCTGTTGAGACACTCCAAAGTAAAGAAAATTACTTCATGCCCTCTAAAAATAAAAGTTACAACTGTTGATTTCATTTTAGCAATGGCCAAGAAGTAATACAATAGTTCATTTACAGAAAAGCAGTGCATTTTTTTTCCTCATTTCCCAGTTCAAGAAATACTGTTGTCTATCCCTTTTCAGCAAAGTAATACCAAACATCAAATTAACCTTTTTCCAGGAAAAGCTTAGTCATATCATAATAAAGGGCAACCACTCTTAATTTCCAAAGAGAACACATAAGTAGATCCAAAACTACATTGAATATTTTATTAGTTGGGAAAGTCAAGAATCCAACTTGCAGCTTGAATAGATGAAAAATACCAGAATTTATTCTGTGTCATAGAATAAAATGAAACATTTGTCTGTCATGCATCATCAGCCAGATACCTCCAGATACACATTGTCATCTCCTTTATGGAAAAACAGGAAGTAAAAATCAATCTCTTCCAGATTAGGAGTATTTTGGGTTTGTCAGTCTACCTGGAACAATGAGGAATATAAATTTTCTGAAACTTTGTGGCTGTGTTAGAGAAAGCATCTTCTTTTTCTACATATTTTTAATAGGATAGGAATACTAAAATTCTGCATACTGTGTGAAAATATTTGCCATGTATCTTTCATCACTATTTTTTCAGCAGTGAGAATTATGACAATTCAGTCATCTATCTAAATAAGTTAATGAGATCTAGTTGCTATTAGAAAATTTTTACCATGAAATTTAAAAAAAAAAAAAAATTTCATGCAGGAAAATTGGACCAAAGACAAGGTTCTCAGTATCAGAGAGGGTTAGCCACCCACAGGTCCTGAACAGTTCGAAAAAACCAACTGCCTTGGAAGAACTTTGTGGTTTAAGCTACCATGTATTGCAGGAGAAACAACAAATCCTTTGAGGGCATGAGATTCTTTAGAGTACTGGAGATTTTAAGGTGTGGAAAAGAAGAATTATTTATATTTTTTTTGTAACTAAATGCATTTATCATGCTGTTGAATAAATAGCTCTTACATTTTAAAATTTGTTGAAAATCTCATATATATATATTTACTGCCTCCCAATGCATATTTGGGTGCCCTTTGGCTGCCACAACCGGGTGTAATGCACTCAAGCTACTGTTTGATTGGATCTTGACTGTATCTCTGAAATAGAAGAAGAAAAGAATGCAAAACCCCAGCAAATCCATTGAGAGACAGAGAAGCTTGAAGAACTTATGTATAATACAAAGGGAAACAACCTAATAATTAAGAAAATAAAGTAAAAAGTAGTTTCATGAAACACATGGAAAAATGACCCTGGCAAAATCATTACTGAACAAGGCAGGGTGAAAGGATCCAATCTGCTACTAACAGATAGTTGATTTTATTGATGTGATTCATATCACTGACTTAAACAATTTTAAGGCTAGTGAAGATTGTTAATGCAACTTAAGTGTCATGGAAACAAAAAACATAGAATCATATAAACAATTAAGTGTGACAGGAATACAGAAGGTCATCTACTCTAACCTTAAAGCTGGACAAACCTTAAATTTGCAGAAAATATGTGCTTTTAGGTTACATAAGGCAAGATTTCACCTTTTAAACTTAAGTGTCTAGCCTGTGCTAGTTGCCTAGACACTCTCTATAGGCAATAGGAAAGCAAAGGTATGTGTCATCTCAGAAACAACTCATCCCACAACAAAACTTTTGCTTTAACTCAGACAGGAAGAATTGTGCTCTTTGAAATTCCTATCTCTATCTAATAAATATAAAATTTACAGGATTAGCAAAGCAGAATTTGCTTAACCATGAACTTGAAAGCATACATTAATTTATTTTTCTTATGGACGTGAAACATATTTATAGACATTTTATTGCAATATGTTTTTTGATGTATGTCAAATTAACATGACCAAAACATGTCTAGATTATAATTGTCACTTGAACACAGTGGTAAAAGCTTGAGCATTACAGTCCCCACATTAACTCTGGTTTTGGTCATCTGCAGACCAAACAATACTAAACATATAAGCTATTGAAGGAAAATCTGTTCAGATTATATTTTTAAAGTACAGCAGTAAGGCCTAACAATGCAGAAAGACAAAGGTGTTTGGTTCTGCCATCTTTACTCATACAGAGTATCACAGTAAATTTTGTAGTAAATCCTTAAAATATTACAAACTTATTACTGCTCAGAATAAGGGAAAACTACTGACTCTTACCCAACAGGCATTCTTGGTGATAATAATATCTTACATTCTATACTTGTCACTTACACATAGCCTGATTTTCAGACATACTGCACATTTCAATAATGTTATTTCACTGGAAGCAGTGGGAAAACAGCACATTTGAAAATTTGGCCATTTGTTTACATATCTAAATATTAAGTTAGGGTATAGAAAATTGAAACTTTTTGCCTTTCTCTTCACAACTAACTGAAAAAAAAAGTTGACAAGAAAATATGTAAAAATAAACATAATTTCTAAATTATCAGCATCTGGTAGTCTAAAATATGATGGTAAAATATGGTGATGACTTTTTAAAAAAGTATTTTTTAATACTATTGTTTTAATTATTTGATAGTTTAGCTTTTGATGCTCAGTTTTGAAATTTTGGTGATGATTAGTCTCTTGAAAAGTAATCCATCAAAGGATTTGATCCTGTGAACACATGAAGTCTTAATGGTGTTTTTAGTGCCCCCACTTCATGAAATGTAACACAACAAAATTATTGTATAGGCCAGTGCAGCAAAACAGAGAAACCCAGATTGTTACTAATAAAAAACATGGTGAATACTTTGAGTAGTAATATAAGATGTAGAGAAATTAAGAGTTTGAGTCTCCTTTCTGGTTAGCACACTTCCGGCTAACTTGTGTTTACTAACTGGATAACTTCTGGATAACTCTAATATGAAAGAAGATAATCCCAAATGTTTAGTACAATGGAAAATTTAGAACAGGTTGGTAATACTGCATTGAGGATTTGAAGTTATATGGAATCCATGATGTTTGCTCTAATCTCCATTTGTGAATCCAAAGCACAATTTGTAATCCCATTTGAATTTTCTATTATTGGTATAAATTTTTATGATTTAAAAGATTGATTTATGAGTTCCATGAATCACAATGATCACATATGATACTGACAGAATACAGAATTTAGAACATCTCTTTGTACAATCAGCACAGTACAGGGTCCTGTATTGTGAAATTCACCCTTTCTATAACAAACAGCAGTTCATTCATTTCTATATGTAAAAGTGATTCAACAACTGTTTTGAAGAGGGGCAAATGAACACTGAATTTCAAGAAGTTTATTTTGTTTCAAGCAAGTTTAACCATTACTGTGATTTATAAGGTTATATTCTGTTTGATCATCAAACTGTAAGCCAGATGTTGGTTTTGCTGTACGTGGTTTGTCCACCTGCACTCATTAACCATTTACCTGGAGTAACGATAAAGGAAATGCATTGGTTTGGAATGCACGTTTATGCATTCTTACTTGTATTGAAGATCTGTATAAACCAAAGACCAGTTCTTATTTCTCTCTGTTCTTCTCTATGAACATATTAGTTCCATTTAATTTAAATGAGCGTGACAAAGAATATAACTTCATGTTGCTCTAGTAGCATAGGATGTAAGTTTGACTGCATTTAACATCACTTCTAACACACAGGCCCAGTCCGTCATTTTAGAGAGATCATTTCCCTAGGAATCACTAGGAGCATTTAGTTAAAAATGAGTTATTGGGTAACTGAGTAAACTGAGACTGGCAAACATTATGATTTTAATGGGACTAGAAATATGTAAGCTCAGTTCATGTTTCCATGCCTTTGTTTCAGTAAACTCACTTACTGTGTGTGTATAACATTACATTGCTTCCCCAGCACTGGGGAATGTAAAAAATTTGTTTGCAATATATTAGAGCATTTACAATAATAGTGCTTTTCCCCTTCTTTTAAAAAAGGGAAAATGATAATTATAAGGGAGACTTTTCATATTTCTTAGTATATCTGTCAAAGTACACATCCTAAAAGGTTCTGTACAATAACATGGACTAAAAACTACGAATAACGAGGTTATTTTTTACTTTAAAGAATAACCATTTCAAAATTACTATATTTTTTCTCAATTAATACTTTTGTTTCTGTGTCCAGAATGATTTTTTACTCTGACTTCTTTGGTTCTTGGGTTTATAGATGCTTTATGATTTAGCTATGCCAACTGCTTTACTATTTACAATTTTATCCTTAAATTTTCAAAATTATAGACATTCTAAACAACTTTTCTAGAAATCCCTTTTCTAAGTCCTATGGACACATGATAAAGATGCATTTTCTTCCATTGTTATTCCTTAATAGGTTTAAATCTCAGTCAGGAAGAAAAAGCTACGTCTTTTTAACTAATACTATGTCATCTCTTTAATCATGATGATTCTGAATAATTCACCCACTGTGGAAGTTGCTGGGTGAGGATCTATAGCTCTATCTCTCACTGGGGGGAGTTTATTATTACGGAGTCTGACAGCAGAGAGCCCTGGCAGGTTAATTGCTGCTGCAAGACTAGCTGGGATTTTGCTGTTGATATACAGTGACTAAAGAGAGTGAAGGAGATTGACTATGCCTGTTACAGCACAAATATCTTTATGCGCCTCAGGTTCCTCAGAAAGATATGAGGAATAAATGTTCACTGTTAATTTTCTGTCTGCACAATACAAATAGCCTCAGGCTGAGCATGGCAACCACAGTGTACAGAATATATATAAAAAAAAGAGGAAATCTGCAAATTAACATTATTACAAACATTTCTGTCTGAAAGTGCTGAAAATCAATTCCAATACAGTTTGCATTTTAATGAGGTGCCAAAAAGATAAATCAGTTGTGTTTGAGGAACACTTGGTTAGTAATGATGTTTTCTGATCATATTGTTTCTTAACTAATATTAGATTAAGTAAAACCAGTGTTAATTGAAGGTGTGGGAAATATTACTGCTAGTTAATGAAATAAACTCTAGCTGGTTATACAGTCATTAATCGAACTCAGCCAGCCATTCCCCAGGAACAGCTGTTCCCTGCTTCCCTTCAAAAAACACAACAATACTCAAAATTACTAAGGAGGAATATCACTCTTCTAAAAACACGCTTAATTTTTTTCAAGGTTCATTAAGACATTCTCAATTTATGTATTATAATCATATGGAAGTATTATTATCACTGAAGATACAGAAATACTTGGCATGCTTTTTCTGGAAAAGAAAAAAATCTCATTTTTGTCCCTTAAGAGAATGTGCTGCTAATGTTTTTTAACTTTTATGTATCAAGAGGATAGATAATCAACGACTGTTACTTTCTTCAAATAAAATTCTCATTACAGGGTAGGAAGTATATTTTCCACAGTGCTTTTAGAGGATCTTTTCGCAGTGTGATCTCCCCAAAGTCCAGAAAACTGACCTCTCTCCACTTGTTTATAGTTCTCCTTAAATGCACTTCTCTGCCCTGCAGATCAGTTCTGCTTTTTACTGTGGTAATGAAAACCTCCAAGGAAATTCCTTTTCTGAAGGTATTTCAGTGAGAAATACCAACTCTCAAATGGCAGATCACTATGTAAAACACAAACCATAGCCCTGATTTTCTTCCATTTTACAGCACTTGTACACTGGTGTGACTGTTCAGTTCTGTGGATTTTTTTCATCTTTAATGTCAGTTAAAGGAAGAGATACAAATCTGTTCTAAAGAACAAGGTGTGGTTACTTTTCTTTCCATGGAAAAGCTGGATACACTGTACTATGTTTTAAGGCTTAACAGAACAAAATAAAAGCTGGTTTTCAGAGGTCACTCAGAGGGTGTAGGGTCACATACAAAATTTTAGTTGTTATGTCTCTTGCAGTTGACTTATCAGATATTTTAAAAATCTTTGCTTTTCAATGCACTGAATTCATTGTTAATCTGTTTCATATGCTTTATTTGTTACAATTTCACAATTTCATGCATGGAAACATAAATTAGACAGAAGTGTTGTGTACACTGGAAACTAAAACTGTGAAATGAAGGGCTAGTTGCAAGCATTATGGAGTCTGCCTTGGAAAAAATATTTCAGTTTGTGTTACTAGTGGGGAAGTAGTTTAGAAAGAAGTTGTGGATGCTGAAAAACTGCTAGCAGAGGGATTTTCTCAGGTTCTCACAATATTAGGTGAGAGTCCTGCCTTTCTCACACAAGTTATGAAAAACAGTAGGATGGTTTTTGTAAACTGGACCAACACCTGGTGTTTTGCTAAGTTCTGTTTATGGTATATTTGAAAAATATTTTGAAATGGGTGTTGTAGAACTTTAGCCAATCACCCTAGGAGATGGGTGATCACTAACCAATCGCCTTATGGGGCTAGGGTATATAAAATAGGGTTATAAATTAATAAAGTTGCTTCTTTTCCCTTCTCTTGCTGAATTTGTGTGTTGCTGCATCTCTCTGCTCCCGGTATAAACAGTGACAAGGAGTATATTAACTTGCTTAACCCACTGTTAGCTGTATACTATGTTTGTCTACATCTATCCAGACCAACAGTTTCAAACAAATCACTACTCCTTGTTTACTGGGTGGAGCTTAATGCATTTCTAGTGTTTAGTTTGCATGTAACTTCATTCTGATTTTTGCTCTTGGCCTCACTGTAGTCTCCTTCAGGACTTGGCCCCTCCTTCAGGACTCTTCTTCAGAACTTCTCTCACTTCCCACTTTTGTGTTGTGATTCTGGGGAGGAGCAGAAGAGTAGTCAATCCTTTAACCTGAACTGGAATGAGCTGTTTTCTTTGTTTTGAGCAACTGATGGTGTCAGTCTTCTAAAAGAATAAGAAGGTAACATTGGTGACAAAGTTTCCCATGTTGCAAAACAGCACCACAGTCTTTTAATGCAATTGTCTTTCTGTTTATTGTGCTCATTTTCTGCTGATGCAAAAAGTCTGAAAAATGTCGTTATTGTTCATCTCTGCACTTTGTAACTTTATCACTATCAGAACAGAAACAGATTAGATGCCACTTTCCTTACATTCATGAGATGGTTTAAAACATTCTGTGATTCTTCCTTAAAGCTCTTTCTTCAACTTGTATTGCTGAAGCCCTTGTAACAATTTTTATATTATCAGAATGCTCACTTAATACATTAGCATAATGAATACAATTCTGACATCCACAAAAGCACCACACTTTAGCTCTCTGTGCATTGTGGATAAACACATGTATGAAGGAGAGGAAAGTAATGTTTTTTTGCAAATGAGAGAATCAGTGTCTTTAAAATATCAGTCAATGTTAGTTGCAATAGCACTGTTTATTAAAAAAACCAAAAAGAATCAAATTTACCACAATGATTATACTGGATCACACGCACTAAGCTTGATATAATTTTGACACTTTAAAGTACAACATCCTATTTTCCCACTGAAATGTTATATATTTCAGACTTGAATGATTTCTGGTTTATGATAAACCAGTTTCTCTGTATAGAGGAACAGAAAAATGTTGGAAAAATTGTAAGCAATAAACAGTGGCAGAAAGATTCGAAGACATACGTGACACCTGAATTTCTTTGTATCTCATAATATAACTGACTTAAAGTTTATGCAGCCCACAAACTATCTTACTTCATGGTGTCCTTATCCTTTACTTCTACAGTACTCTGGAGGGCATAGGAATGTTATTGATCATTATTTAACAATTTTATATCTCTTTCCATATGCACTGCACCACTATACAGGCATATATGTATGTGTTTCTCATGAGTGAGAAACATACTTGTTTTCCTAAGTGCCCTAAACTTTGATTATCTTCCCCCATCCTTCTATGTTAAAACTATGTTTATTGCTCCTACATAAAATTTCATTCCCTAAAATTCCTTTTCTGTACCGGAGACGTCTTTTGTGTTTGACAGTGTTGTGAGATTTAAAATTGTAAGTAACATAGATAAACTATGAGAATAATTAGAATATTTATGTCATATTTATGTCATATCAGAGTAATAATATCACAAAAAAAGCAGGAGCTTTTTTATTTAAAAAAAAGTCATGTAAAATACCCTCAAAAATAATAAAAAAAATAATTTAATGATTTTGTCAGATCAGTAACCCTTCAGTATAATGTCAAGTTGCAACATGGCTCATGGACAGTCAGAAGTGATAAATATATTGTAGTCCATATAATTGCAAAGTTGTGTAAATCCTAAGGAAAATATACTATTAATCAAAGAAGTACTTAGTTTTTAGCAAATCAGTTACTAAATTTTGTCCTTCTTTAAAGCAGAGTAAAAGCACAGTGTTCTGTAGTTCATAATCTATACGTATTCTCATAAGCACAGTTTATTTGCTTGAAATTGGTTAAAGAAAATGTAGATTTCACTGAATTAAATGGGATTAAGATTTAGTTCTGTTTATGAAATTTAAAATGGAAGTGAGATTATTCCGTATCTAAAATTCTAGAAAAGTATGTTCTGTACTTTAAGTTAGGGACTTGAATCACTTCAAACATGATTTTGTAGTAAAAGAATAAAGGAGAAAAGTAGATGATGAGTTCTGTATTAAGACATATTGTAATCTAGTACATAATTTCTAGTACTAATTTTTAAAGAATATACACAGAAAAATTTCACCATGCAAAAGAGAAAACTGTTTCATATCAAGAGTTTCCTAATGAAAGCAGAGATTATATTTGACAACAAAAGAAAGATTAGAAAGCATAGTCTTACTATAGCATGTTAGGCTCATAGTAATAAGATTACAGAATTGAGCCCTTAGGAAATGACTTAGAAAATTAATTAAAATTGCTAATAAATCATGTTGGCTTGATGTCCTAATGGCAGTGTGCTGTTCACTGACATATCAGAGACATTAGTTTGATTCCTCTGCTCCGGTGTCCCTCAATGCTTGAGGCAGTAAGAGCTAGCAGTATTGTAGAAACAGAATATTTAGTCCAAGCAATGGTAGGAACAAGAGAATTAAGTCTTAGGGGAGTTAGCAGTGATCCTTGCTATTGATTAAAGAGTGACACTGACTTCTTTCAGGCTGGAACCTTCTATAGCATGATGTCTTAACAGGGATTTTGTATAAAATGAGCTAAGAGCATTTGGACTTGATGAAAAAACTGGGATTTGTAAGGAGTGGGGGGATTTGTTTACACATAATAGAATGGTGATATAAAAAAGGATGAAGAGAGCATCTAACTGTCAGATTAGAAGAAAAAAATACAATTAATCATATGTTTTTATAAGCATACCAAGGAGAAGGAGTAACTTAACTAATGTGAATGGTGTTTATATTTCCCATAGCAACCGTGTTGCCTTAAAAATAGTTTACTTCATGGAAGTTTGGGGGGATTGCTCTTACAAGAAGTAATTTTGAAATCTTTTCACATTAAAAGAGGGAACACATTTCTGCTCTTCTGCATATCTAGAAACACCTGCCAAGTACATGCAGGACACCTTCCAGAAGGCTTTTCAAAGCAGTGTATAAAGAACCTGCCAGAAAGCCTCTGTAGTAGGTAACATACCCATTTTAGAACATCTCTATCCCTTCAGAGGTAAAATTTCTTTAAAAAGCACTTATACATCAGCATGGACACAGTAACAACTCCTAATAGCCTATTTTAACCAGTCCGGCACATCTGCCATTGAACTCGGAAGAAAATAACTTAGCCAATAACCTGGCAATCAGATTGATGGATGTGTAGCTAATCACCACAGTCCTGATGAAGTTGAAATCAGTTTCCTTGTGAGAGACAGAGAACTAAGATCAGGAACCAACTGACATGTTAATTAATATACTTTACCACTGTTCATTTAGGAATAATCCACATCTTTCCTGTTGTACCAGTACATATTCAATCTTTGACAATAAAATACCTGAGATCTTGCTGTGGTATTTCACATGCCCGTAAAGGCTCATCTTGAAATTCATAGCCCTGAGCCTTCCCAGTACAGTCACAATTTCTGTTCATGACTAGATTAAATTCTATAATGCTTTACACTTCACAAATAGAACTATTTGCAGCAAGGAGTCCTTAAAAATATCAGAAATATTTTAAAGGATTCATCAAATTGTTTAACACCAACCTGTATTCATTGAACTATTTTTTGAGTATGTCATAGATCTTCACAGTATCAACCACAATTATGCGCTAAGAACACTAAAACTTATTATGATGGAAAACAAAGTCTCTGGGATAAAACAAAAAAAGAAAAGTAGTAGTTTTACATTAAGACACTTATCATTTATACAACTCAAATTATGAAAAATATTTTGTCACCAGATAAACAAAGAGAAAGTGTTAGAGCTTCACATGAGAACTATGAAGAACTATAACATCATTGCACCAACTGTGGGGTGGCTTCATAGGTTGTGTGGTTGTAGTTCTGTAATGGTTGGACACTAGTTTTTCAGGCAAGACATGAAGGGAATGGTAAGTTAAGGGTCTTTCTTTATGTCAACAAGAAGCTTGAGCATATCAGGCTATGCCATGGAATGAGCAGCAGGCTCATTGCCTGTGCAGTTCAGGATCAGAAGAGAGAACAGGGAGAGCAGCTTTGTGGTGAGAGTTTGTTAGCAACCACCCTATCAAATGAGGAAGTGGACACAATTCCTTTTTAAGCAACTCAGGGAAGTTTCTGTATCACTATGTTCTGGTTTACAGGAGACATTAAACTACCTGACATCACTTTCAAGTGCAACTCACTGGGATTCAAGCAATATAGTGGATGGGGGTGTTGGAGTGTACTTGGAACAGCTGCTTGTCACATAAGCTGGATGATCCAGAAAGTAGCAGTGGCTCTCCTGGATCTGTCACTTGCAAACAAGGAAGAACTTACTGGGAATGAAATAATCAATGGCAGCCTTGACTGTAGCAACCGTGATACTTAGGAAAATGTACAGATTGACTCAGGAGACTCACTTGGCTAAACATGAAACAACATCTGAGTTCAAATGCCAAATAGATTGATTTACAGAAGAGCTGGCAAGTGACAATAGCCTACAAAGGAAGATTGTAGAAGTATTTCCCACGTATGTAGAAATGTTATTAGGAAACACGAGATACCTTTTGAGTTGAGACTTGCAAGGGATATTAAGGGCAAAAGAAAATCTCCTATCTCTATATTAGCAGTAAAAGAATAAACATTGGAAATGTGGGCTCAGAGCTGAACAGACTGATTGATTTCAGTGAAAATGGCGGCAGATAAGATATAGATACTCAATATCTTCTTTGCCTCAGTCTTCACTGACAAGGGCTCACATGTCTCTGTGCCTAAACACAGGGTTTAAGCAGTAAAGGAGCTACCTGCACTGAGTGAGAAGCAAGTCAGGGATCTAGTCCATGGAACTAGGTTTGCATCTGAAGATCCTGACAGCATTGTCTGATGACCTTTCAAAGCTGCTCCCTACCATCTTTGAAATGTTATGGGGATTGGAACATGTTTCTGACACCTACAGAATGACAAATATTGCATTCATTTCTAAAATGTGCCAAAAGAATGTAAGTCCAGGCTGGTCAGCCTTGTTTTAGTCTCTGGGAAAATCATGGACTGAGCCCTTTTGGAACACATTTCTGGGTACCTGAAGGAGAAGAGGATATCTGGGAAAAATTAACTTAGAGGTGTCATGGTAGACGCAGCTGGGAGCTGAACACCATGTTGCTGCTCACTTTCCCCTCCACTGCCAACTGGGAAGGAGAGTAAGAAGGAAAAAGGCAGCACCCTGCAGGCTGAGGTAAGGAAAATTTAATAGAACAATGCACAAGGAGAAATAAACAACAGAAATAACAGTAACAGTAATGAAACAATATATAAAGCAAGCCATATAGGCCACATAGACTGGACTAGCTCTGAACTGATGGTGCTGCCCCAGACCGAGCAGGCCCAGCCTGGCCCACCTTCTGCCCCTTATATACTGATCATGACATTAGTATGGTATTGAATATACCATTGGCTGGTTCAGTGGGCTGGTTGTGGCCCACTCTCAACTTCTGGTGAAAATTAACCCTAACCCAGAACAGATAGGAGAGAGAAGAGGGAGAAAAAGATAAAACCACAGGGGTTGACATAAAGAGAATTTAATAGAACAATGCAAGACGAGAAGAAACAACAGTAATAACAATAGTAATAATAAACAATATATAAATTGAGTGATATACAGTGAACTAAATATCCGCACTGCCTCAAAAGCCTAGAGACCTGTGGTGCTGGCCTGGGTTGCCCTCTGCCCATATATACTGGACATGACATCAGTATGGTATTAAATATCCTGTTAGCTGCTTTGGTTGCCTATCCTGGCTGTGGTCCTTTCCCAGCTTCAGGTGAAAATTAACCCTATCCTAAACAAAAACAGGGCAGGAGGAACCAGAAGTAAATCAAGCCTGACTAACCTTATTCCTTCTGTAATGAGATGACTGGATTTCTGCACGATGGGAGAACAGTAGGTGCCATCCACTTTGACTTTAACAAGACTTTCAACAGTCTCCCACAACATCCTTAACTGCAAGTTGAGATATTATGGTCTGCATGGATGGCCAACTAGATGAAGAGAGAACTAGCTTGATCATTTGGCTCAGAGGGTGGTGGTTAATGATTTGACCTCTCCTTGAAGTCTGGTTTCAAGTGGACTACTGCAGCATTCTCTCCTGGGACCAACATAGTGCACTTTCATCAAGTTTATCAAAATCTGCCTTGGGGAAATGAATACACTTAAAGGCAGGGCTGCCATTCAGAGAGATCTGGGTAGGCTGAAGGTATGGGCCAACCAGAACTTGATGAAATTCAACAGTGATACAGCCTGAGCCTTAGAAAGACAGAGCCCCTGTCAGTGACACACGTTGGAAGTTGTTCAGCCAGTGAGCAGCTCTGTGGTGATGGCATGGGAACTCTGGTAAGCATACAGATGAGTAAGGGGCCAGCTGTTCTCCTGAGCAGTAACAAAGGGCCAACAGTGCATTGGCTGTGTGAACATAAGAATGGCCTGAGGTCGAGGTTGGTAATTATCTCACTCTACTCAGCATTTTTAGACTGCATCTAAATACTGTAATCAGTTTGTGGCCACCTAATACAGGAAAGATGTCAACAAACTGGAACAAGTTTGACAGAGGGTAACCAGGATAGTCAGTGGCTGGCGCATTTGTCCTGTCAGCAGAGATTGTGGAACTGAGGCTTGTTCGGCCTTGAGGAGGAACAGACCAAAAAGCAGTCTCCAATCACCTGCACAGAGATGATCAAAAAGTTGGAGTTAGAACAAGAGCCAACAGCCATACTTTGAGATGGAATTTTTCCCCATGAGGCTAATTAAGCAGTGGAATGGGCTGCCCTGAAAGATCCAAATGGACAAAGCACTGAACAGTCTTTTCTGAGTTCAAACATAGACCCTGCTTTAAGCAGGTAGTTGGGCTACAGATCTGAGGTCCTTTCCAGATTGAATGATTAATAAAAATATAGCACTTTTCTATATAAAAAGAACATTAAAAACATACTTTTCTCAGGCTTATAAACAACAGAAGATTAAGCTTTTTATAAATTGTTGACAGAACTTCAAATATCTCTAGAAATAATTTTTGTCAATTGCAGTTTTTTAGCACAGTTCAACTTAAGCTTGAGAAACAGTAGAGCTTTTTAACAGGATTCAGAATCAGCAAACTGATGTAACACCATCAAGCAAAATGGCATTCTGATTAATGTGTTATAATGCCACATAATCCAATATTAACATACATTGACTCAGTGACATGATACTGTGAAATGCTATGATACTAATTTTTTATTTGACTATCTATCATTTCCACGCTCGTATCTAAATAAAAATACAAGGAAGGAAACTTTTTTTGAGAATTTTATACTTTCTTCCATCACATTCAGTGATGTCTTACAAAAATGAAAACATGAAAAAAAGATTTTATTTTGAAATGTTCGATTCTATACTATTAAATTTTACAGGTTTAATCATGGTCTTCACAGTTACTAATTTCTTTGCTAATTTTGTAATTCAGTGTTCAGTTCTAATTTTCATATATAATCCTAAAGTAACCCTGAAGATTGCAATCAATATGATGGATTTAACAACCTCTAAAAGTCTAACTTAAAGACTTTGGACAAATAAAGGAATCACTTCCAAACCTCACTCACTTGTTAGAAAAATTGAGTGCTAACCATTAGACATAAGTGGTTTTGAAGGCATTGTGACTTCAGTAGAAGTATGCCTTTACATTTAGGCTTTACATTGTGAGAGTTCAAATTTAAGCACAATGTTTACGTGAAAATTTAGATTGATAGCTTCATTGTAATTAATTTTTGAACAAAAGGCAAAACTGTGTATGAACTAGTTCAGTGTAATGTAAGAGGTAGTTTGGGAATATTGAAATGGTTACAGGTCAGTGCTGACACATGGATGAAACTTAACTATTGACTGTTTTCCAGAGCCTTAAGAGTAATGAATATACCTGGATTCAAACCCGTTGAATCTGACTTACAATCTCAGAAGTATTGCAAAAATTAGCAGTTCTTGCTTGAATATGTCAGAAACAAAAATAATTAAACAATAAGACTAGAGGAATAATTTAAAAAAACCCAGATTGAAATAGAATCGTGTGAAAATAGTATTTTCTATTTGTATTTTTTTCATTTAGACTTTACCACTTCAAAGTCTTTTTGTCTTGTATTTCACTGAAACCATTCTGAAAAGTGAGAGTCTAGTCCTTCGGCACCCTTGTTCTTGAATCAAGAATTGTTCTTTTGAGCTAAGACAAGTAATTTGGCATTTACAAAGTTTCCTTTCAGAAGACATCAAAAAACAAAAGCTCACCATCTTCTTCTGAGACACATCTTTCCAGTAACTTGTGTTCTTTTGATATAAACTAAATATTACTTGAAAGGCACATCGGCTTGGACTACTTACTCTTTTTCTACAGAATACTTCAAGTGTGGGCTCACCTCTTTGCAAGTATGTAAATGTGTGTATCCACATAGCGTATCCGCAAGACACCATTGTGGCCTTGCAAAGAATCTTCATGAAGCATCAGAAGAGTAAATCCGCATTTATTTTACCCTGTTGCCTATATCCAAGTATGTCCTTGCCTGCTGCATAGATGATCTGCATATTTCTGACTGCTCCCATTTATATTGGCTGCCACTGTAGGTATGTTATAAAGGTGGAGTTTTCAGTTACAGATATAAAGGAGATTTTTTCAGCATGAGGGTGGTCAAATATTGACCCAAGTTGACTAGAGAATTTGTGGAATCTGAAACCTTGGAAATATTCGAACTTGACTGGGCACAGTCCCAAGAAAAGTGTTCTAAGTCAGCTCTGGTTTGAACAAAGGTTGGATGGGATGCTTTCCACAGGTCCCTTCCAACTTAAACTATTCTATGATTATGTGACAGAAAAATCTTTTCTGAAGACAACATTTTTTTTTTTTTTTTTCTGTGTGGCATAGGTGAAGAGTTGGAAGTTAAGTTGTGTTGAAAACAACTTAGGTAACTACAATCAATATGCTAATGTCCTAAAAGAAACTGGCATCAGTCCATAAAGCATCATATTATGTTTGAGTATGTTTTCTTAACTGTTGTCTTAAGACCATTGGTGGTACAGTCCCATCTCCCAGGCAAGTGTTATAAATAGCTACGTAGTGAGTATCTGGTTTTGAACAGAAATTGCATCTTTGTCAGAACTGATGTATGGAGTCAAGTGAAAAATATTTATTTTGACCAATCAACCTGTATTACTTGAAAAAAAATCCAGTTAAATTTACTTGTTTCAGTTCTAATTGCTAAATCTTGAATTATCTGACTTACAATATAAGCCACTACAAATAGTTCTGCTGTGAAACAGAAAAGAAAGAGAGAGATTCATTCTGGTAAGACACTGTAAAAGAAAAAAAAAACACACCACACCACCTTCTCTAAGCAACCAACCTTCCTATCCAAACACTTATCTATTTTACCACATACACATTGTTAGAATACAAACCTTGCTCACAGTACCCCTTCAGGAAAGAACTAAAATTATGTTAATTTTATCAAAGTTTGTTTAAAACCTGAGAAGATTTGTTTATAATGTGATGTTATATCAACCATGAACTTCTACTAGCATCAGTAAAACCATAAATACAGAGATAAATATTGATGTAACATCTCTTGCTCAGATTAGAAGTAGAAAAGTCGAGCATCTTAAACCAAGCAGAAAACTCTACCAACTAGAATACGTTCAGAGCATGTATTGATGGTAACAGTAGAAGTAACAGTAATGATAAAGGTAATGGCAAAGAAACTGAGGTCACAGTGCCAAAGTAAGCTCTTTTATGTCAATAGCTGCTTAGTAGTATCTGAGTGGATGAGAAAGAAAATGAAAGGAAATCATGCTGAAGACTGGAAAGTGAGAACATTGACAAGAGACATTAAGAATTGCACAGTGATGTGTCGTTTCCCAAAATGGGGATATTGTGACTCTTTTCTAAGGTCATCACTACTTGGGGGAAGAAAAAGAATTTTCCTTGGGACTATCTTTGCTGCCACATTCATTTCACATAAGAGGCTGTAGAATGTACCTGAAGGTTCTACTTCTCTTCCCAAACATCCCTTGCAGAACTTGTCTTGCAAAAGTAGGACAGAAGGGTTCCTCTTCCAAACCCTGTCAAGGGGTACAAACAGGTTACTATTCCTGCTTCCATCTACTACAGTGTTAAGCTTCTCCACCATTGGTTTCATTCTTTCTAAATATGCAATATCTATCTTCTTCATGTAAAAGGACTAATGAGTGTCAGAGATGGTGACAGAGACTGTATAGTGTATGTCTCAACATGGCTGCACCAGCGTGGACAGACTTCAAACCGCAAACTGGACTACGGTTTGTCAGAGATGGTGACAGAGATTGTGTGGTGTACATCTCAACATTGCTACACCAGTTTGGACAGAATTCAAACCACAAACTGGACAATGGTTGGATCACGAGTTAGAAGTTCCTTTTTCAAATGCAGAAGTAACTCTGAAAATTGCAACCTCATGCCTATGCATGCACCCAGACCTAGGGCTTGGAAGACCAAGGGGTCCAGAGAACCCTGAAGACTACCTAAGACCCCTCAGAGACAGTATTGGGCATGCATGCCACTGCCAGGTAGTGGGTGTGGTTAAGCAAAACAGTTATGAATATTCAACAGGACAACCTGATAAAAGAGCAGGAACCACTGACATAGGACTGAACATTGTCCCATCGGACTTGGAAACAAATCGGACTGACAGGACGCCACAGGTCTGTGGTGGTAGCTATAGCAACTGACCCTTTCCTTCCTTTCTTTCCTTTCTCTCTCTCTCTTTGCTTTGTGAACTTTTTCTTGAGCAAATAAAGTCACTTGGCACTTGACTCCAGTTTGAGTCTTAATTCTTTTCCCGAGAATATGAGCAAAATCTCGCTCTGGTCTATGACCAACATGCGACAGTGAGTAACAGAAGAATTTCTCTTGGGAGGCTCTCAAAGACCACTGTGTAAAATGGCCTGCAAATATTACAGAAGAGGTTGGAAACTAGATGTCACTAGGGACAAAATCCATCACCTCTTTACTATAACTTTTACATAAAAGCCATAGAATAAGACTAATGTTAATTGTTGTGTGTCCCAAAAATCCTTTGTGGTGAAAGGTCAAAGAAAAGTTAATCAGAAATTAAAATATGAGGAAGAATGTACTATCCATATCAAGGTGTATTATAAGACACATTAGAGGAAAGAATGACCTCAAACTTTTAAAAAATAAGAATATGTTCAGTGTGGAAAATTGCCCATGTTTTATGTAGGAATATACCTACCTGTCTTCCAATGGTCTCACTAATCAACCCTTATAATCCTTAAAAGTAGTTTTTACCTCTATTCCAAATATGGAAAACAGTAAAAATAGAGAAAGTCTACAATGTTTTATTTCACGCTGAGCTAGCAGAAGACATAGGAATGGTGTAACAATGAAACTGCTTATATCATGGATGCAATGGTCCCAAATCCCTTGATTGTTATGAAATCACAGAAGGACAATCATAGTCGCTTTTGAAATATGATGCTCTACAACTTATGTATAACCAGCTCTCCTAGCTTGTTTCCCATTCTACTGGTAAAGACATATTATGCTCCTCATTTCTCATGATCAATTCTGTTATTGTAAGAGAAATGGGTTGTAAAGAAAACTTTAATTATAGTAATTTCATTTTTAACCAAGGAGGAAAAAAAAAAAAAAAAAGATCACGATTCATTTATATAAAATATTCTTAACTTTATTTTGTGTATAATTGCTGATCTGTTCAGCTGAAATAATTATACACTTTCCACAGTCATTGGATTAGAATAATGAATTAAGTAAGTACAATTGCTGGTATCACAGCTATCATACACTGATTTTAAGAAATAATAATTTAATCCACATGACCATGTTTTTCACCAAAACTGTTATTTTACTAATCCTTATGATCTAAACAATGCTCTGTTCATGTTCCAGCACACAGCAGGTGGGAGAATGGATTCGTTAAGCTGGATGGGTTTAGCCTTCTTTTATGTGTTCATTCAATTTCTTGTTCATTTACTTATTGTGCACATATGGTGGTAGAAGCTGCTAAGGCAGTAACTGTTATTCTGCCAACAAGGCAACACGTAGAAACAGATGCAAGATTTCCATTATTTTTTTTTAAGATTTGTGATTAAAGACACATTTCTTCTTCTGTGTCTGAGGGTGTACACCACAGATTTCTTTAACTGTTTATTCAGATATTCACAAATTTGCACACATAAAAGGACAAAATGGGAAAATCAAGATGAAGTTTTACAGAGAAAAACTATGGCAGTAACATCAAATCTTCTGTAGTTTTAAAATGATGCAATTACTTTACCAAACTATGTAACTGGGAAATACCCTTTTCCCATCAGAACAGTACACATTATATTTCTTATTACTGTTGAAATTATTACTTTTCAAAGCTATGTCAGATGGTATGTTACCTTGATTCTAATAGAGTATGGAGATAGAAAGAACCCTAGCTAAAATAAAACTCCCAGTCAGAGGTATGCTGTAGGAAAAAAAAACCAAAACCACTGAGCATTCAGACCACATGCTGCTTCAAGGTATCTGGCTTCTGCTTTCAGTCTTTGTAACATCCTGTAGCTAAATATCACGATTAATAAAGAAAATGAATGTCATAATAAGCCTGAAGAGGAAAATGCACATTACATCAGAATAAACAGAGTATTGTAAAACTTTATCATTGGCATGTGTATTCAGTACTTTAGTAAAATACTGCAGTTCAGGGAAGTAGGAAATCTGTTTCTCCAAAGGATTTTTTTTCTCCTTCTTTAGGCATTTGACATACAGTGATGGGTTCACTGAAACTGCCTCTTTTACACATTAAGCCTTTTGAAAGGCCTCCATTTTTTTCCTCCTAGAGGCTATTTGTTTCATGACAGCATTGTCTATATTCGTCACAAAAATGCAGACATTTGTCCTTGTGCTAAATGCTGACATGCTCTGATTAGAAGAAAGCTAAAAGGGGGAAGAATTGAAGGTCAACATGTTTATTTTGCTTTCAAATGAACATGGCAGATAAATACTTTTCAGTGCTACAGTACTTTTACTTGCTACAATATAAAGTTTATAGATGAATTGGGATGAACAACTACGTTGCTGTTGCTCCGAAAAGAAAAGTGAACCTCTTGCAAAAGCTCCTTTCTAAACAAAGCAGGGCAGGAAGTAAATGCCATGTATTACTGAGCTCACTTCATGTTCTCCTTCTGTCCTTGTTCAAGTGAGTTTAAAATTTTGATTCACTGCAGAAAATCAAAACATCTGTCAATCATATTCCAAAGGTATAAATCAGCCCAAAGAGAGTACATCTAAAATGTTGACATATAGTTCTCTGTCATATTTTCATAGAACATTCAGATGAGCTGGTGACTCCTTCACTACTCCCGCCCTATACATTTCATATAAAATTGCCATTGACTTTTTACTGTTGGATTAAGAAACATATAGAAATTTTTGGCCTCTTGTTTCTCTTTCTACATATTTTCCAGTTTTATACGTTTTAAAATTCTGGAACTTTGATTTCTGGATTACCGAACAAGTACAATAAAAATGCAAAAGTACAAGTAACATTAATCGAGTCATAGAATGCCTTGGTTAGAGACATGATAACTTTCTCTATTAGGTATTTTTAAGAACCCAAATTTCCTGTACAAGTAAAAGTGTGAATAAGGAAAGAGAAGAGGATGAGGTGGTGAGAAAATGGAACAAATGAAAAGATATATCTAGTCCAGTTTTAAGTAAGCAAATATGATTTGGGTTTATCTGTCCTGTATAGGACAAAGTCTGTAAAGGTAATGTTTGAGAGTAACAAAGTTCTGGCAACTTCACAGTGAAATAAAGTGTTAGATGCACTCATAAACACTTTTTCAGATCTCAGGTTATCACAGTGTTACTTCCTTTTTTTCCTCCTACTCTCTTCATCTGCCAGTGAGATGTAGCAAACCAGGTTTCTTCTATTATAAGAAACAGAGTGCAAATCCCTACATAAATTGGGGTGGTTTCTATCAGACTTAGATGGTTAGAGCATATGTTAGACTAAATTACTCCACTGAAGGAGTAATGAGTCTTACAGACAAAACTAAATGTAAGTTTGGACTCAACACTGGAACCAATGACAACTAATGCATGTTCACTGTTCATAATCAGGTCACTTTTGTGTTGAACACATGTTTAAAAGACTTGAAATTTAAATACAAATTGCTGAAAGTTTAGACAGTAGACTCTAGTATAGAAAAAATTTTCTGATCTTGTATGCAGAAATATCTTGAAATTGTA
>WTSP01015342.1:0-13736 GCA_025331215.1 Actenoides lindsayi | reverse complement strand
CAAACTGACAGAAGGCAAGAGTCCAATAACCCCTGCACCGTAAGATATTAAACATGGCTCTTGCCGGAATACAGCCCATAAACGGTTACCTGCTGGGTGCAGATAACATCACCTCTTGCACATTTTTAATCGTCGCCTGAAAACAGCAGCCGGTTTCATTGGGAAAAAAAGAAAGACACCGACCGACCCAGGTCTTGCGATACTTCTCCTCAGCGGGTGTGTGGACGTGATGGAGCGCGGAACGTTGCGTAGGTGTCCTCCAGCTCAGCTGCTTGGCCGAGGGAAAAGAGTCCTTCAAACTCCTTGGTTTGCACGGGCGGTTGTTTCACTGTAGGCAGCTTCAGCTGCTTATTCGAAGCTTCAGCTCGGAATTGCAAATGAACTGATGTGTGTTTGCCCCGGGGGAGAGCGGGAGAGGAACGGCCGCGGAACTTTTTAAGGCCAGTCGTTGGTTTGTAGCTTCCCTCTACCTTTTGGGGCACAGAAATGACCCATTTTGGTCCAGCTCGTTTGCAAAGGGATGTGGGCTGAGGGTTAGAGAGGCTGTTGGAAAACAGCTGCCAGAAGGAGGGTTTCAGTTCTAGGGCAGACGGGATGTTCTTACGTTGGTTTGGAAATGTAGTTGTATAAAACTGGATGGTTTACGTTGGCCTGGAGAAGAAGAGCCTGAGGAGAGACCTCATTGCTCTCTACAGCTCCCTGACAGGAGGCTGGAATGAGGTGGGAGTTGGGCTCTTCTCCCAGGTAGCAAGTGATAGAACAAGAGGAAATGGGCTTCAGTTGCACCAAGGGAGGTTTAGCTTGGCCATGAGGAACAATTTCTGTGGTGAGGCCTTGGCACAGGCTGCCCAGGGAGGGGGTGGAGTCCCCATCCCTGCAGGGGTTCCAAAACCGTGTAGCTGGGGCACTTCAGGACATGGTTTAGTGGTCCTGATAATGTTAGGTTAACAGTTGGACCTGATGATCTTGGAGGGCTTTTCCAACCTTAAAGATTCTGTGATCTTCTGCCCTGAAATGGGGCTGCTTAAACCTTGTTTCTCCAGACATACCCTCACCTGCTTCCAAGAGAGAAAATGGTGACTTGCACACAGTCCCCTCTTTGAACCCTCAGTTCAAAGCGGCCCCAAGGCCTTGGTGTGACCGAGGGACGGAGAGGTATTCAACCTGCCCATGGAGGTGCACAAACATGGGAAGCTGTAACATACCAAGAGCAAAACCTGCAGTTTAGACACCAACTGAGCTACATCCCCCTTGTCTCAGCACATACAGGCCTGAAGTCACCAGCAAAAAAAAAAAGCAATCCGGTGAACAAGCTCACCCGTTACAGCAGGTGCTGTGGAAAAACTCCAGGAGAACTTCCCTTTTCAGCACAGTCATAGAAATGGTGGCCGTTGGGGCCTCTCGGGGGGAGCTGGGCTCAGCAGAAGGTACATGCAGGTGGTGTTTTCTTTTAAGCCCACTCCTGGTGCTTTCCTGTCGTCACAGATCTCCCCGGAATAGGCAGAGACCTTCGGAGGACGGACAGAGATACGGTTCCCCAAAAGCCTGGGTTTGTATTTCACAAAACGAGCCAGACAGTGACATGCCCTGGGGAGGGAGAGGATGATCATCAGCCAACCAGAGTTAATTTAAGCTCAACCACAGCTGAGGCTTGACAAAGGTCCTGTAACAGGGAAGCTGCAGAGGCAGAGTGATAGGTATTCATGTTGCAGTTGTTGAGAACACTGTGGGACAGACGAAGTTCCCGCTAAAGCAGCTGCAAGACCACAAGTGGGTATTTTATGAGGTGAAAAAAGGTGGGAGGCACTATGAGCAGTTTAATCACTAAATCCTAAGTTGCAAACGAGACGGGAGAAGAAAACAGTAAGATACTAAACAATTATTTAATCACAGAAGTTACAACGCTCAGTAGTTCGTTAGGGCGAGGATCTCTTTAGCACAAGAGAAAAAGCACCATTTGGTATCTAAAGTCACAGAGTTTAAAGGGGGTGGGAAGTGTCCATTTGAAAATATCCCATGTATTTCAGTAATTCTTCATCCTTTCCTAAAGAGCTATTATTACTGTGTTACGGTTTCAAAGCAGAAGATGCTGACCACCCAGGAGAAGACCTTCTGACTTGGCTTGGTCAGTCCTCTCTAATCCATTCTGCAGAGCGTGTGCTTAACCTCCAAAGGGGTACGGTGGGACTCCTTTCACCCCCAGCCCTGTTATCTATTAAAAGAGAAAGAAAACAAGACAATTAGTGCAATAACTCATGGCTATCAGACCCCTGCTTTTCTTGCACAAGCAGACATGCTGCAATCCAGCCAGGACTGTGTCCTCCAACTCGACACCCTACTGCATTTTGCACACAGCAGGAACTTCAACCTCGTTCTCGTTAGCTCAGTGATCACAGGCCAGAGTCCATTCCCCAAAAGCCTCTTCTCAGATACTCCTAAAGCCCGAATTCTGCAGCTCACAATGTCACCTTTGGTTCACAGGCATCTGGAAGAGCAGTGCTTTGAAACCAACCCCACAGTGCCAAGTGTTTGAAGAGCTAACTTGGGTATAACTAACTAGAAAGTAAATAAAAGCAGACGTTTTTTATCTGCCATGGGTTAAGACACAGAAGTATTTCCACATTCCATAATAAACAGACAACTCGAACTGTGTTGGGAGGGTGAGAAGTAGAAAGAGGTGATGGCACAGAAAATTGGTAGTATCATCAGCACTGTTAGAAATTTTAAAACCCTAAGTATTTTCACATCTCTAAATAGGTTTAACCTCCTTGTCCTCAACCAAAATGACAAATAATTGCTTAACGTAGGTGGCTGATGTTCTAACGACCACCCAAGTTCCTGCTTCCCACTATTCTGACTGAGAAATGCAGGAGGGAAAAAATGGGTCTCCTGAAATGACAGGGAAAAGTATCACCCACCTTGAAAATCCCACCGGCCTGCGGCTGCCGTGAAAGAGCCTCCTTATCCATCCCATCGCTGGCAGAAGTCACATACATCTCTGAATAATCCTTTCCCCCAAAGCAGCAGGAAGTTGTCTTGTCCACGGGAAGTTTCACAGTCTGGAGCCTTTTTCCTGGAGAAAAACACACAGGTCGTTTCCTGGTTTTCCACTTTTGACAAGAAAATTCAATGAATTATTGAGAAGCAGCAGCGTGGAGCCAGGTGTTCCCCAAGAGATGGCACCAGGGCAGGTCCCACGCCGCGTTCCAGCACGCCGGTAAACACCAGGATGGGGAGAAACCAGACTTCTGTCTTCTCCAGAGAAGGGCAAGGAAGCTGGGGAGGGCTCTGGAGAACATGGCTGCTGAGGAGCGGCTGAGGGAGCTGGGCTGGGGTAGTCTGGAGAAGAGGAGGCTGAGGGGAGACCTTCTTGCTCTCTACAGCTCCCTGACAAGGGGTTCTAGAGTGGTGGGGGTTGGGCTCTTCTGCCAAGTAAGCAGTGACAGAGCAAGAGGCAATGGCCTCAAGCTGCCCCAGGGGAGGTTTAGGCTGGACATTGGGACAAATGCTTTCACTGAAAGGGTTGTCAGGCCTTGGAACAGGCTGCCCAAGGAGGTGGGTGAGTCACCATCCCTGGAGGTGTTTAAAAGCCATCCAGATGTGGTGCTTGGAGATGTGGCTTAGTGGTGGACTGGGTAGAGTAGGGTTAATGGTTGGACATGATGATCACCAAGGTCTTTTCCAACCTAAATGAGTCTGTGATCGTGTTGTTGGCGAGGTCTCATTTAACAAGTTTCAGGCTCAGGTAAGACAAACAAATCCAACCCCCAAACCCAGCTCAGCCTCTAATTAAACACTCCCATCCACTGCAGACACCTGTATCTGAGCTCATCATCTAGAAATGGGATATAATTCCCCCTGGAAACAGGGCACATGAATCACACCCTAGACCTGCTGACTTTTTGACTTTGAACTACAAAGGAAGCCCGGAGCGAGCAGACCTGGTGAAGCTCTGCTGAGGTGCACCTCGTGCTCCACCTCCACCGCCTGCAGTCAAGGAATGTTGATTCCTAGAAGTTTTTCCTGAAGTTCCAATAGCCTTTCAACTCAAGCTTGCATAAAACAAGGATCACGGGACATGCCTCAAGTTTACAAGGAACCAGCACTACCATAAATAATATCATGCAGTTATTACACCAACAAATAGCTACCTACCCTCCTAATGATGGCAGTGAACAGGTTGCCTCCAGCCTTAACCAGAAGGCTGTTGGGACACCTGACAGCAGATTTGACTAGAATTCCTCCTGATTCTGGGCAGTAAGTGCTTACACCCATCACTGTGCCTGTTTTTATTTGCTTACCATCACATTTCTCTTTCCAGAAGTACACTAAAGCACAGGAACCCCCTCACAAAAGGTGTCATTTCCCAATCGCATGTGTGACAGGCTCAGAGGGTCCCTTACAGGAATTAACTGCTTGGTGATGTGACAAGGACTTGAGGTGCTGGTGGATGGGAAGCTGGACATGAGCTGACAGTCTGCACTCACAGCCCAGAAGCCAACTGCACCCTGGGCTGCATCAATAGAAGCGTGGCCAGCAGGTCAGGAGAGGGGATTCTGCCCCTCTGCTCTGGTGAGACCTCACCTGGAGCACTGTGTCCAGCTCTACAGCCCCCAACACAAGAAGGACATGGATCTGATGGAGTAGGTCCAGAGGAGGCCACAAAGATGCTCAGAGGGCTGGAGCACCTCTGCTGTGAGGACAGGCTGAGGGAGTTGGGGTTGTTCAGTCTGGAGAAGAGAAGGCTCTGGGGAGACCTTATTGTGGCTTTCCAGTATCTGAAGGGGGCTACAGGAAAGCTGGGGAGGGGCTGGGTACAAAGGCAAATAGCAACAGGATGAGGGGTGATGCTTTGAAACTAGAGCAGGGGAGATTTACATGGGACATGAGGAAGAAGTTCTCTGAGGGTGGTGAGACACTGGCACAGGTTGCCTAGGGAGGTGGTGGAGGCCCCATCCCTGGACACATTCAAGGTCAGGTTTGATGAGGCTCTGAGCAACCTGCTCTAGTTGAGGGTGTCCCTGCTCAGTGCAGGGGGGTTGGACTAGGTGACCTTTGGAGGTCCCTTCCAACTCAAGGCATTCTATGATTCCAACTTTGATGTTGGGGATCCTACAACAAGAAAGAAAAAGTGGAAAGTCTGGCCCCCTTAACACCTGAGAAGTTTTTGGTCAACTTCAGAATGGAGCCCCATTCCCCAGGAGGTGTTTATCAAACCAAGCATCTGTCTTTAAAGCCTTTTTCCTCACCCAACAAGCTGTGCCTCGGTCCCTTGCAGCGATGCAGCAGCGCTGACATGATCTGACAAGATCATGAACCAAACGGCTTCACCGGCACGGCAACTCTGAGCGAGTCACAAGCACAAAGGGAGAAGTTCTTCCCTCTGAGGGTGGTGAGACCCTGGCACAGGTTGCCCAGGGAAGCTGTGGATGCTCCATCCCTGGAGGTGTTCCAGAACAGCTTGGACAGAGCCTTGAACAACCTGCTCTAGTGGGAGGTGTCCCAGCCATGGCAGGGGGGTTGGAACTCGATGATCTTTAAGGTCCTTTCTGACCTAAACCTTGATATGATTCCATGATTCTAAATTAATAAAAAAAACCCCAGCAACAACAGCATTATGAATACTCCACAACCTCCCTAAAGATACGTTCCTGTTGTTAGCAAAGCTCAGGCTTGAACCTCATTTTGGGCCCAAAAAGACTTCCAAACTGTCAGACCTCCCCCAGCAAAGCTGAAGTTCTCCTCTCCATGGAAAGTGGGTGGTGTTACACACTCCCCAGCAACCACAGAGAAACCACATCCTCCAGTATTGCTGACAACCAAACTGCCCTGTCTGATACAGTTTTGGCTGTAAATAGAAATCTAACATCAACATCCAAATAACCTTTGAGAGAATATTTTTCCTAACTTATGCCACAGCCCTCTACCTCCTGAACCTTAAAAAAGTTTATTCCCTTTCTCTCTGTAGCATCCCTTCCCATACCTGGAGACTGCTTTCATGTCTTCAGTCTCCTCTACTCTGAGCAAACGACTTTTTCCACCTTTCCATATTGCACTTTTTTTTTTCTCCCCTAGACTTCCGAAGATTCTTGCTGCTGCTTTCCCCTGGAACTCTCCCCCCCAGAGCTCATAACCATTTCTCAAATGTGATGCTCAAAACTGACGAAGCCAAAACAGCACGGAGTGGAGTGAAATCCTCACGTGACACGTTTAAGTATGTCCCTTCTAACTATACATCCCAGAACGATTACCTTTATTGCAACGTCACGGTGCTACTGACGCACGTTCAGACTGTGATTCACCTAAAAACCCGGGATCCTTTGTTCTAGAATTATTATTTTGTATTTAGGTAGGGAACTATCTAATCCAAGCACGGTACCTCGCACTTGTCCTTTTAAATGGCATTGTTTCACCATTGTTTCTCTTAACTCTTCTACGCCATTTGAAATTCTAAATTTATCCTTCGCAGAACTGGAAGACTTGAATCCTTTCCCAGCCTACTATTCTCTGTGACATTAATACATACCCTCTCCACGTCATCATCATCCAAGTCATTAACAAATTGAAGGTGTGGTGGGTTGGCTCTAGCTGGACATCTGGTGCCTACCAAAGCTTATCTACCACTCCTCAGCTGGACAGAGAATGCAGGCTGTGCTCAGTTCAGCACACACTGTCTCTTCTGCTTCTTCCTCCTCAAGGGGAGGACTCCTCACACTCCTCCCCTGCTCCAGCATGGGGTGTCTCCACGGGAGACAATCTCCCATGAACTTCTCCAACGTGAGTCCTTCCCATGGGCTGCAGTTCTTCAGGAACTGCCCCAGTGCAGGTCCCTTCCATGGGGTGCTGCAGCCCCTCAGGAGCAGGCCACTCCAGTGTAGGTCCCCTGTGGGGTCACCAGCCCTGCCAGCAAACCTGCTCCAGTGGGAGCTCCTCTCTGCACAGGGCCACAGGTCCTGCCAGGAGCCTGCTCCAGCATGGGCTTCCCACAGGGTCACAGCCTTCTCTGAGCATCCATCCACCTGCTCCAGTGTGGAGTCCTCCACAGGCAGCAGGTGGAGATCTGCTCCACCATGGACCTCCATGGGGTGCAGGAATACAGCTTGCCTCACCACGGTCTTTACCAGGGGCTGCAGAGATTCCTCTGTATCTCCTTGGCATCTGAGGAGCTGTTCCTCTCACATAGTGTCACTTCTCTCTTGCTGAAGTTGACCTTGGGTTTTTTCTCCCTTCACAAATACATTATCCCAGAGGTGTTACCACTGTTGCTGATGAGCTCAGCATTGGCCAGCAGTGGGTCCATCTCAGAGCTTGTGACATTGACTCCATCAAACACGGCTGAAGCTTCTGGCAGCCTCTGACAGAAGCCACCCCTGTAGTCCTCCCGCTACCAAAACCTTGCCACACAAACCCAATACAGAAGGCATAATCACATTTGGTTTTTTTCCACTGCACTCCTGCCTTTGTAAATGCATAGAATGAAGGTCCTTGCTTGATAAGGAGCTACTCAGTTTTTTTGTTTGACCTTACTCTCCTGAACTTTAAAGTATGACCCTAATGTTTCTTCCATCCTCAATTCCTCCTCCCCCATGCTGAAGTGCCTCTCAATCATTCTCTCCTATCTCTACTCGCAAGCTCTCAGGCCCACTTGGCCTCATGGCACCCCAAGGGCTTTTAGTAGCGTTCCACTCTCTCCCCAGGCCATCCTCATTCGTCCTTTCATCTCAAGGGCTTTCACAGAGACACTGACAACTCAACTCCTGGTTCCAAACGTCCCCTCATCCACTCTACTTCAGTCCCTTGGTTTCATTCATCCTGCCAGTACAGAACAAACATGGCAGTAACAAAGACACTGAGGGCTTTCCTCAGGCCAAACTCCCTGCTGTCCACTTCCACTGGTCACCCTCGCACCGTCCAGCAGGGGAACGAGTACACTTGGTTGTGCTGTGGCACAAAAGCAGACCTCATCAGGTACTGTGTTTCTTACCCACGGCACAAGAGGCATGGCATTACATCATCGCCTATACCGCAATGGACCTTTGGAGGTCAACTTCTCCAGCCTCCTGGAAAAGCAGGTCTTACCAGAACAGGCTGCTTAGGCATTTGTCAAGGTCTGAACAGATGCAACAACGCTGATTCCACAGCTTTTCCGGGCCCGATTCCCACATCTGACCACTCTCACAGTGTTTTTCATTTTGTTTGGTTTGGGGTTTTTCTGGGGCGTGTACATCTACTAGCATTTCCCACAAGGTGGAATATTTAAGATGTATTTATCTGCTATCCTATACTGCTACAGAACAGGAGATAAGTGCAATTTAAAATAAGCAAAACAAAGAAATACTATGTTATCTACACCACAACCCTTTTCTGGAAAGCTGGAGAATTTACCACTACCACATGTATAAGGCTTTCTTATTTACCTTCTACTAGCGTCAGAGTAGTAGAGAGTAGCATCCAGATCACAAGTTTCAGGAATTTTCCAAACAACACTCTTTAGACATCACTGAGCAGGCAAAACCAGAGCGTCTTCAGGATGTGCTACTAGTTCTGAAAAATCCAGTCTCTGTCCGATACAAACCAGGCTGCAGTTTTGTCTCTCATCCCCAGGAAATCCAAGTATGGGTTGGTATCACTGAGGAACTGGACTTCCCGTCTCAGCGTATTTCTGTTCCTCCTGTCCTCCCTTGATCAACTACCTCACACTGGCTTCACGTTATTTTGTTGTGGTCCTCTCACAATTACTCCTTAGGGAGCTATCCTAATTTTTATGAGTAGTTAAATAATCACTAGAAAGAAAGACAAGGAGATGAGAACTAACAGAACAAAGAATGAAAAGACATAAATTTAAAAAAAACAACAACAACAAAAAAAAGCCCCCACCAACTTTAATTGCCCACAGAATAATGTCAGGGAGGTAACGAAGAGGAACTTGAAGTACTCCTGCAGGAACATGCACTCAGCCTCTCTGATATTAGTGAAGCTGGTGGGATGATTCACATGAATGCAACGCCAGGAATCAGGAGATACAACCCATGTAGAAAGAGCAACGACGGGGAACAAATGGCAACATGTGCCAAAAATGTCACTGCCTGTTTCTGAGTCACTGACAACAGTAAATCACGTCCTAAGAAATAAAGTCCAAGTCATGATACCAGCCGGGGTTTGCTACAGGTACGAAACCTCACGCAGCACCACGGTCAATCATCCACTGCATCTTGTCGGAAGAAATAAAAAGTTTCATTATCACAGTGGACATAAAACCGAGCGAGATAACCTGGAGCTTTCACGCTGCCACTATCAGAGCGTGCTTGAAATTTCTAGAAATCGAGGACAATTTCTTATGCTGAGAAATGTTAAATCCAACCCAAGGGAAAGCTGTGTTCGACTTCATCCGCAGATAACAAGGACCCCACTGTGTCTTAGGGAACAAACAGAGAACAAAGACCATTCCTGCCCCCAGGTCTTAGAATCAAAGGACACATTCCCAAACACATCCTGGCAAAAATGACTTCAGCGGTCCCACCCCCTGCCCACGCCACGCGACCCCCTCAGCTGTGCCAAGAGAACCAACCCGATCAGGGAATCGGATCTGAGAGAAACCAGGACAGGGACCTCATCCGAACTAGAACTATTTTTCTTTCTTTTCCTCCCAGCTGGTTTGTTTTTTGTGTGGGTTTTTTTGTTGGTGTTTTTTTTAAGAGTACACTTTTAACTTAGCAATTCTCAGATATGGTTCATTACCTGGCACGACTGAGGCGACGGCACGAGGCGAGAACGTACAGCTGCCACCTGAAAACTGTTTAATTTCATTTGCCAACATGGGCAAGAAAGAAATGCAAACAGAACAGAAGGAGGACTCGATAAACGGCCATGGTGGTAGGCAGCAGTTCATTCTTCTGAATATCAAACCCTGCTATCCCCGAATGTAAAGTATCAAGACACCTCCACTAATTTTTGACTTATCGATTAGCTTCAAGGGCGAGTTCACATTTAAAACAGCTTTGTTGATTTTTCACGTCTCTGCTTCCTCTGAAATCTTTCTCCTTGGCTTGGAGGTGGGCAGTTGTGCTAACACAGCCTTGCAGCTTGGGAATGAGCAGCACGCAGCAGGTACACAATTCCCAGTCGTTCAGACTTATTTCACAAGATTTAATGGTATGCTTCAGTGGGGAGATGCTATTCCACTCCACTGGCTGTTATTCTTCAAGAGATGCAAGACTGTGTGCATGAGCACACCTATTTATCCCTCGTTTCACCCTATTTCCATAATGCCTTTGTACAAGGGCTCTTTCACTACCAAGTCTTCCTGTTAACATATTCCTCCCTTGAAAGTACTTCCAGTTTTGGTTTTGACTGCGGTGTCTGTTTTTATTTAAATCTAGCCCACTCAACATCTTACTTGAGGTGGGTTTAGAAGATACATGTTCTGCAAGAGAAATTACATACAATCGACAATTGTTAGAAAAAAAAAAAAGAGCTGGAAGCTTTCAAGGCTGCTTGGTTGTAATCTAGTGCTTAGGACAAGGAGGAAGACAGCAAAGAACATGGTTTAGCATCTTCAGTTAAACAAGGAGACCGAGATTTGTTTGTATTACAGGCTAATAGTGCTATACATAAATACGACACTCATTCAAATGTGCATTCTGAGGCTTGCAGAACTTTTAAGAGAAACTAAGCCCACCAGACAGTCTTTGACACAACATTCAGGACAAGCTGAAGGGTACCAGGCACACTGACAACACGACCCCTGAGAATCGCCTTGTCCATCTTCTCAGGACGAGCAGGCGCTGCTCTGAAAACCAAGGCACTTTTTTTTCCTTTGAGCAAAGAGGTACACGACGGCTGCAAAGCACAACTGAGCTAACTCCCAGCAATGCAGCAGAAACAAAACGAGAACGAGGTTCACCACGCCTGTTTCTAAGCCAAAGTACACTTCAGTTAACGGAGGACGGAAAACAGGAGAACCCATTTTCCCTGTGTCCCACCAGGAGCTTTCGTCATGCACGCTGCATAAAGCTGACACGGTGAGGAAAGCTCAGCAGGCCAGCAGAGTCTGTACGTAGCACTTGAAACGTCCAGAGGATTCAAAACAAATATCTTAAAAAGATTTAATTGCAAATGGAAAATGGCAACTTTATGAAGCTTATAATTCAGACAAATCCAGACTAGCTGCCTTGGGAAATAGTTCACAATTTCCAAAGCTATCTTCCTATTAAATTTCATATTTCTTATGTACATCTTGGAGATGCCTAGGGGTACTTAAGAGTAATCAAGAATATTTTCAATGCCACCAGAAACATTTTTTAGTAGGCCCCTCTAAAAACAAAAAAATAAATATTTAGCTTAAACTGTGACTTGAAATTGACAGTAAACAGGAAAACTTCCTTATTCACAACTGATAAACTAAGAAAAAACTGAGAAACCATCAAAAAAAAAAAAATGCAGAAACTTGAACAGTGCAATATGATGGGTGTGACTTTAAACACATAAGCATCAAGAAGAACAAGCACTAACACCCAGTTTCACTGGTGCCTCAGGTATGGACCTGATTCCAGTCAACACCACAACTGCCTAATGGGCAGTCCTGCTGACAACTGAAGAGTCTATATCTGATTCTTATTTTCACCATCATCTCTTTGTAGACATACAATAGAGAACATCTTATTTCATTTGCCTGCCTGAGGGAAAAAATCCTATTTGCTGACCGAAGTTTCCTAAACTTACCACCCTACTAAATATATTCAACTAATAGTACAGTTGCTAAGACAATACTTATTTCTGGTGATACTATAAATGAATTCTTCCAAGGCTTAAACGTCTGCATCGCAGGCTTAGCACAGACTGGACCCCTTCAAATTCTGCTGGGCAACAGGAAACTGGAAGAATACAGAAACGACAGTCACTGTAAAGCAGGAGCACCTAAAATCAGCCAGAACTCTACACAACTCATCTTTCCTCCTTGGATACGTGCTCAACAGCATACAAAATGCAGTAGCAGCCAGGTTCCATCGAGCTGGAAATGGATACTCTCCAGCACCACGTGTAACAGGAATAGTAGTGGCTACATGAAGGCTGAACTGGCCCACAGAGTAGGACACCGACCTCACCAGCAGCATCATCAATAATTAACTCACAGGAGCAGACAGCTCAGGAGACTGGTAGAGGGCCTTTCACCACAGCCAGATCAAGTACCAGGTGACTCCAGCTGCAGATCCATGATCTGCTGAAAATCCATACGATACAACACTTGGAGCCCTTTCTCTTCCAGCCATAGTCCCACGTCCCCTCTCACGTGCTGGTAAGCGAGCAGATACAACAGGAAAAGAGCATTTTGTATCTCTAGAACTGGATCAGCTTCCTTAACCTGGCCCACCCAGCAGCCAGCTGATCTCCCATACAGCCAGGAGGGATGGAGCAGTGAAAGAGGGCTGTTCATCCATCATCCAGCAGTAGGGATGTAATGTCAACAGGGTGTGAAACGGCACCCTGGGCACGCTGTTAACAGAGCGGGGCCGTAGCTGGAGGCAAACGACTTGTGGGTTCCCACACGAATTCCTAGAAGCAGTCAGCCATGAAATAAAAATCACTACCAAAACTGGCACTAATAAGCATCTGGTGGTGATTCTGAGGGCAAGGATTATGCAAAACTGGATGCTGTACCTTTGCACCTTCCACTAAAAGCTGGTCACGCTACAAGAAGACTGCAGGCAGTCAAACATTAAGTTCTCAGAGTCCTCACTCCACAGTCTTCCTCTTAGCAATGAAGCAGTGTATGTACACACGTAAGGCACATTCTAACCACAGCACTTAAAATGCTGAACAACATGCATGAAAAATAACCATTTAAAACCCATTAAACTGTACTTCAGGAATTCCTCTCAGTGCCAACCTGTGTAACTGATCTACAGGCTAAGCAGACAGATGTATGGCCACACTCAGAGAGAAAAAAATGACTCTTCTAAAGCAGGAGGAAAAAAAAAAAAAATATATATATATAAAAAGATTGTAAGGCAGCATTACATTTCATAAGCAGATGTTTTCATGCCCACTGTTAACCAATTTGTTTCAGTAAGCGAATGGAAAAAAAATAAAGCTATCCATTCATTCTTTGTAGGTATGCTTTACTTCAAAGAATTCCAGGAATCTATTGTAAATCTAAGAAACCCCTCAGTCACCACAAGCACATTGTTCCCCAAAGGAACAGTGGGTCAAATTCAAAGTACCAGCAATAAGGTCGCATTCAGAACTTTTTCTATAGAGCCTGGAATGGACAAAACCTCCAAAGTCAGTACTGAGGGGTTTTTTTGGGGGGGGAAAACAAGGTTGTGAACTTAAAAGAAGAGAGACAACAGATAAATCCCCACTGAGTAATTATAAGGAGCTTTCCCAAACATTAGCTAACTGGCACCTAAAAGGCAATGCAGTTAGTGGTCAACTAGCAGATTAACACAGAGTCATAACTGGCTACTACCATTGAAAATGCAGTCTGAAGGGACAAAATCCAGGCAGTGGTGAGAAGTCTCCAACAATCACAGGTAATTGGGTAAGGCAGACAGCACCCTGAGTGTGCACCATGCTTCTGAACTGACGATGCCCTCGTTCACCTCCAGCTGCTCAGTTACTGTTGGCCTGCTGGATGCTTTCATCTCACCCCTACACCTACCAGCATCCCTTCACCTATTTCAGACAAAAAGAGTCAGGTCAGCTTAAAGACTACAAATATTACATCTGTCTTAACC
>WTSP01015341.1:0-28710 GCA_025331215.1 Actenoides lindsayi | reverse complement strand
AAAGAAAAAGAAAAAGAAAAAGAAAAAGAAAAAGAAAAAGAAAAAGAAAAAGAAAAAGAAAAAGAAAAAGAAAAAGCAGTTATTTTCTTGCTTTTTCTTTATTTCTTTTTTTTTTTCTTTTTTTTTTTTCTTTTCCCATTGTAATCCCTTTTCTTTCTCTCTCTAGCCTACATTTTGGAATGCTAAAAAAAATTAACACTTCCACATCACTTCTACAATGTTCATTTCCTGCCAGGGAAAGTCAATCAGCAAACACAATCGTCACAGTGCCAATCGTAAGCCCAAAGTCAATTATTTTTCCAAACTGACAAGAGCAGGTCCCTCATCTCCCCAGGGTGGATAAAACACAGTTTACAGCCAGTAGGCACCAAAGGGAGGTGGATAGGAAGGGGCTGGTGCAGCAGAGGTGCACACCCTAACTATTTGCTTTAGAGTGGCACAGCTCAGAAACAACAGAAATCTTCTGGCTCTAATCCTCAGCATGAAAAACATTAAGATTGGAAAAAAAACCCTGAAGAAGCAGCTAACATTTAAATATTGCAATTGTTCAGGGACATCAGCAGGAAAAGGAAACGTAGCCACTGTTGCTGGAAAGTCTGATTTTAACTCTTCCCCCTCTCTTAGCAAGGGTTCACACACATACTCAACAGTCCTGCACACCAAAGCAATCCTTGCTGCTTTTGTTGCTGAAGTCTGCAGTTGGGAAACACCAATGTACTTCAGAAAACACTTCAGGATCTCTTGATCCCAGGACTGGTGGGAGTGAGACCAGATCCCTGAGCTCCAGCGATGCTGTTTTGCTTTCTTGGTCCACTGGATAGAGAAAGCATAGTCAGGCTACAAAGAAAAGGAGTGCTGGACCCCAGACTGTGGTGCTGTAGTACTTGGTCTCTCTGCTCCATCAAGGAAATTCTGAAGGATGCAGCATCCTATTGCAAATTGTTCCCTTCCCCGTTGCTAGATGAATAGGACAGTGGATAGCTGTAAGAACAGCCCTCTCCTGGTGATTTCAAGTGAAAATTGTGACCCCAGAAATAAACCTTTGTTCAAAGGCAGAGACAGAACAGTACAGAACTAAAAACTTTCCATCACAACTTTAATTTCAGTGTAACTTTCAGCTCTATGATCTGAACAATACCTTTTATCAATTTTAGAGTCTCTCTGGTTTTACCCCTAAAATAAAAATCTTTGCAAATTATTACTGTTGTTATTAATCACACTTTCTCCAGTGGGACCTATAGCACCAAGGATTAATGAGCATGTAGCCAAGCATTAATGTAGATAAATGAGACCTACATGCCTCTACTTCAAGCACTTACCTCCTCATGGTCCACACTGGAACAAACAGGTCAGATAATGTATATTCCTGTGTATCCCTATGGCACTAAGCTAAAAGCCAACCCAACCTAATACCCACAAAGTAGCAGGACCCCAGGGAGTTTACAGGCTAGGTAGGTAAGACAGAAACAGGAGAGGGGAAGTAGTGGGGCACAGAAGTGGAGTGTAATAACTGGGGGAAGGGAAAGGCTTATCAGTTGGGAGAGTGGGACAATTTAGGAGACAACTGGAAAACACCGAGAAGACAAAAAGGCACTGATAAGGACAGCATGAAGCAGAGGCAGTAAGAAGGGCAATGAAGATAGATGATAACTTCTCAGGCAGGGAGTGAGCCAACACATCCACACAGGGCAGAAGCAGACCAGTCACAACTGCACAAAGTCCTGTGGTTCATCTCACATCTCTGGCTGAAGAGCCTCCAGTGCTGTCTCCAACAGCTGGGCACTGTCTCCCTGTGCACTTAGAGACTTTGGTAGCACTGCTTCCTCAGTGCACTGCCAGGCATTGGTGGCACTATGCCAGTAAAGTGACACTCCAGACATGGGATGAAATAAAACTCCCCAGGGAACCTTGTCCTTAGATCCTGGATCTCAGAGACAGAAGAGGCACTTGGAGCAGCTGCACTCTGCCCATTCATAACACAAGCCACAAAGGTTCACCCAGTTACCCCTATCCCAACCAACCCCATCTTTGATTACCATTCAGAAATGCACTCCGACTGGCTATGAAGTTATCAAGCAATGGTGAATCCATCATTCCATTTGGTCATTGATTCCTCTCGCTAAATCTCTTTACTGGGGGGGGGCGGAATATTGGGCTTCACATCTGAGTTCCTTACAATCTGTCAATCTCAGAAATATGAAATTGCACTCCTGGAAGCCAGACATTCAGGATTGTTCTGCGAAAAAAATGTCTTGCAAAAAATATAAATTCTCTTGGACAAGCAGCAAGCATTTTGAGATCTGACCAACTAGCCACATCTGGATGAGAACATTAATTTGCATGATATGGGCATATTCTTTTGGGCCAACTCTTCTGCCAGCATTCTGCAACTGTATTATGTACCTCACATTCACAAAGAGACAGTGCTGCTCCATCACAAAACTTCACAGAGGGAGCCAGGACTGCCCTGCCAGAGTCAAAATCACACACAAAAAGGCAAGAGGTTTGGTTCAAGTCTTTGCTTTGTGGGAGTTTAAAGAGAAAAAGAAAGGGGTATTTCCCACGTAGAGCCAAGAATGTCATTTTCTGCCCAGTTGCCTTGTTTCATGCAATGTCAACTAAATCTGCCCATTTAATAGACATACTCAGGCAATAACAACCAGTATGTGAACAGAAAAGCACTGCTTATTTTGCTTTAAAGGATCGTAAATCAAATTTATCCTTACACATAAATTCTGTGCAACAAAGCTTATAAAAGTGTGGGCCAGCAGGAATTTCAAAGAAATAACTGCATTTTAAGAAGTCAACGACAGCACTAGAACATGGCAGCAATGAAAACTTACGCAAAAATAACTGCTCAAACACAGAAAAATGATTTTTATGTTAACTGTTGAGATACCTTGAAGTATCAAAAGTCAATGGAATTTTTTAAAAAACAAAAAAACAAACCCTTTCATTTCAAATATTATAATAGCCATATACCAAATGCTTTGCTAAAACTCCTTGGATTTTGCTTTTCAATAGCCTTGAGATCCCACAAAGGGCAGTTCTCCAGCCGGTACAAATAGATAGTAGCTTAGTAAGGGTATAGGACAGACATTTTTTCCATAATTATCTGATAGGTTTTCGTCCACTTCCAATCAAAACGTTCCTCCCACTGAAACATTTATTTTGCTTAAGGTGAACTTTAAAATTCCCTTGGAGGCATCAGGCTTGGGGTCTTTCAGAATATCATTACTAGTAACAAAACAAAACAAACAAAAAAAACCCCAACAAACTAATGAACAAACAAAACCAACAAAACAAGCAAACAAACAAAAACACACATACACAACAATTAAAAAAAAATTAAAAACCAAGAAATCATTCTATATATAACCTGCAATAATGTAACCTTTTAGAAGAGTTTCCCTTCTGTTCACAGTACTGGAGGGAGGATAAGAAATTAAGCTACCAGCAAAACACCACAATTCCATCCATGAGGGATATTAAAGACCAGACATGAGCTGCAGACCAGAGCATGCAGGATATGTGGCTGAGAAAAAGTGCAATGCGTGTGTTTTTCAAACTGGAGGAAGTTTATAAAGAATTAATGAAAGTCAGAACTCAAATCTTATCTCCCTAAAGGGCAACAATTCTTCTACAAAGAAGAGATGCTTTCAGCTTAATCGCAGAGTTAAGTAAATAACTATATTTTTGGCCAGGCAGAAAAACAAAGTTTTGCAAGAATTTGAATTATATTTGAAATTATCTTTGACTTTAAATTAAGATGTCTCTAGAAATAATGCTGGGTATTATCTTGCATGTAGAACTGAAAGGGAAATTGGCTTCTCTACACAGAAGGTCCTCTCCACAGTGTAATAAATTGCATTAATCCATTCACAGAAATGTCAAGCTCAGATGATAATTATCAACTGGCTTTGCAAAAACACTGGCCGTTCCTCATGAAATTTATGTAAGGGATCTAACTAGCTAAGTCCATTTTGAGATATCTGATGATCTTTCACCTAATGCAGCGATGTTCTTGCAGCAAAAGACTGACTGTGATGCAAAATGGACCATTTTGGTCCATTCTGCATATGCACCACGAGTTTACTCTCAAGGAAAGTTAGGAGGCAAGATGTGGCTGTAAGCCAGGCAGAGGGCTCTGGGAGATGGAGATTGCAGATCATGGGGGAGCAACTGTCTTCGGTGTCGACAGATGCTGATGGGAGGTAACAGCTTCCCTCTCATACCCACAGGCCCTGTTTACTGTAGCAGCAGCAACAGTAGCCAGGCTGGCCTAAAAACATGGGCACCATGGGCTTCCTGGCATACAAAACTGTCTGCTGAATTCATCAACTTTCTAGCCCTACATCTGGGTTTGGTGATTTCCCCATCATTCCAGCAGTGCTGGTATTTAGAAAAACATGTCAAAGGGCTGCACAAAACAACATTGGCTTGCTGGTGAAAGAGGGATGAGCAAGGAAGATTGTCTTGGTTTTCTCCAACCCACTCTGCTTTATTCTTAATAGCAAAAATCTATGCAAACAACCCAGAAAAATATGTATCAAACAATTCAGATGAAGAGATATTTTTAAATTAAATGGCATTTAGATAAAATTTTGCCAGTTCTGCTGAAAAAAAAACAAAAGTAAAGAAAGAAAGTCTGTTCTAATTCTGCACAGTCCTAATACTGAATTTGCCATAATGGCTATATAGACAGCCATACAAATTTTGAGGGTTTGTACATTGGAGCAACACTATTTTATGGCACACTCTGGGCAAATGCAAGGAGGGAGAAGCCTAAAGGCTTAATCTGTTCCCCTTGGAAACCAGAGAGCTGCCCTGATGAGGCAGGACTAGGCTGCCTGTTCTATAACAGTATGTATAATGGATGAGACTTTCAGGGGGTGGGTGTTCAGGTGCCAAAAAACTGATGCACACAGAATCATTAGTCACTTCTGAAAAGTCTTTGGCAGGATCCCTAACTATATGGAACCAATCCATAGCTATACAGCTCACAAGCGGGATGTTACAGACTTAACGGTCTGTTCTCGGGCAGATATATGGTTTGTTTTTGTTGAATTATTGAGTTTGTTGATGGCCTCTTGGAGCAGAATGGGATTGAATGAAAAAGGGAATGTGATTCACAGAAAAATGGATTAGTTGACCAAAATACACCTCCTCTGCTCTACATTGCTGGCTGCCACTGTCAGCTCCCACTACACACAGCTTGGAAAAGTATTTTCTTCCGTTCCTTCTAGCTCTCACCTCACAACAGTATGAATGTGTGCCCTTCTTCACAGTGTTTGATGAAGGCCTGAAAGTATTTTTAGGAGCAATATGGTAAGAATAGGGGATGAGGAATAAGTCTGGTCCTAGTTCTGCCAGAGATGTTGGTGAAAGCTATTGTGGATACATCACACCAGAAGGGAGGTGGTGGCAGCACTGAGCCTTTAACGAATCTGCTCTCTGTCAGCAGCAGACGTTGGTCATCAGGATGAAATGGGTATGAAATAAATTAAGAGGTTGAAATGGGCATGCCTACCATTTCCTCCTCAATCATTGGCAGTCTATTCACTCTTGTCAAGGCAACCACTTATTAATTGTAGTCAATACTAACTCCTTTGTTTCACGTGGTTACCAGAAAAGATTTTAAAAGTAAGTGCCTGTTGATTTTTCCTGCCACTTACTTTTAGATCCGTCCATGAGGCTCAGCTCCAAAACAGCAACAACAAAAAAGATACCCAAACTTAATGGGCAGCAGAGAGCAAAGATGCACAGAGGAACAACTCCTTCAACCACTCAGCATTTTGGCTCCATTAAACAAAACACCCTCCTGACATTCAGGCCAGAGGGACTGTTGGAATATCATCTCAAAACTGAGACACCACTATACATCCTGGCAGACACCTAACTGAGCCAAAGGGGAGACACTGGAGACATGCTGGTAGGAGCATGAGAAGCAAAATGGCAAGCTCAGAGCTAAAGATCTGCAGCGAGGATTTACCCTCTGTGTGAAGCCAACAAGAGGGTGCAGGTGAGCAGAAAGCTACCAATGACAGCAGTGATGTGCCTTACCTGAGCTGACAGCACAACTCCCCTGCACACTGTAAAGCAAGGCAGAGGAAGTGCTTTGAAGGACTCAAGCTATGCCTGATCCCCGTAACAACACTACTTCCAGCATCAGCCTTTTCAGTGTAAGCATATCTCCCCTTGTGACAACACTGCGGTGCCTTCATCCAGCTCTGAAATGTCCTGCAGCAAACCTACACAGCTCAAATATCTGTATTTTCCAGTTGGATTTAAAACCCATTAAGTCTCCTCTAGGATATACTCAGACCTCTGATCTTTATAAAGTGTTTGACCCTGGGCCGTGGATTGGTGGCTCTGAGCAAAAAGGGAACCTTGATATGCTGTAGAGAGCAGGGGCAAAGAGGCAAGCTGTGGAAATATCCGTAAGGAAGGATATCCTAAATGCTTGCTTTTTGTTCATCGTGTACTTCACAGGGCCATTCACAAACCTGTTTCTCCAGACACAAACACCATTTTCTAGATAAGTAATCCAAAACTAAGTTTAGCACTTCTCTACACGCATCTGAACATGTATTGATAATGCCATTTCATCACAGTGCACAAAATGTGCTATGTTTGCACGGCTCAATTTGCAGTCAACACAAAAATCATCTGAACTCTGACAAAAATGACCAGCCTGTTCATTTGATTCCCTCTTACTAGATGTAAAAGAGCTCCAAGGGTTTTGCAGAAATCAGCCATGTGTAGTGCGCTGACACTAAGACATGTTCTTAACAAACTACAGAAGGGCTCTGGCCAAACACCCCCAAAGGTCCCTTCTCCCTCACCCCAGGGTGAATTTGGCAATGATATGATCAGCTCCAGGTCCTCTAACAGCGCGGGCCTTGCAGGGCTGTCAGATTTCACATACCTTTCATGATTTGTGCATTTGACAGGCGTGTCACCTCTCTGCGAGGCTCAGATACAATCTACGGCACTGACAAGGGAATGAAAACCATTTGGCTTAGGTACCAAATTGCCAGTCAGGAGAACACGACTTTAGTATTCGTCTCTTCCCCAGGCAGCTCTTGATATTTTGCAATTTGCAAGCATTACCAGAGGGCTTTTCACACCTGCATGGGAACAGAAGTCAGGGCTTCATCATGGCAGGTCAAATCTAATGCTCTCTGTCACAATGACTTTCAGAGCAAAAAGTATCCAGCCTGTGGTTGGCTCTGCTATATAATACCAATGCTTCACCCACAGCCTGCTCAACAAATCAAGAGAAATAGGACCAATATCTAATGGTGTTTTAGAAGTCCTCTGGAACTCACTGGTACAGCAAGTAATAGGTCAGTCAGCAGCATCTGCTTCTGCCTAGAGGTTACTTATTCCTGGACTGCAAAATAGAACTGTGCTAATGATCCACTTTGAAGTAGCACTTACCAGAAGGACGGATACCTCAGCCTACAAAAAAAAACAACCAACCCAAACTCAAAACCAGGTATTTACAAGCAGACTTAAGCAACTTTTACATCCGAACACCTCCAGTGAGTTAACCAGCTTAATAATTACAAATCACTGATTTAAATCCCATTGCTTTCTAAATAGCATATGTTTAGAGCCCTAACATGAAGTTAGTTTTATCAGACTAAATCTGGGCATTGCTTTCATATTTCTAATATGAAACCTGACACTGAACAATAAACAAAAAGGATCAAGATGAGGGGAGAACGGATGGATAAAGCATTACCTGGCTTACTCAAAACACAGAAGCCACTGAGGTCGGGGCACACCAAGCTGCAAAATCTGTGAGCAAGCCAGCTGTATAAAGACATTCAGTGAGGCTGACAGTTTTCTACCTGCACTAAAGCACATGGGTTTCTCACCTGAAATTCATTGATCTGTGCAAATTTCTTGCCAAATGTGAGCTAACTCAGGTTTAATTTGCATAATCAGTGACATGAAACTGAGGGTAATGTAGCAGCTGTGTATCTACTACTGCCAGGAGTCAAAGAAGTGCTAATATCAGTCCACGATATGTATCTCACCCAGGAGACAGCTCCAAAATTGCACAGCGGTGCCACTCAGCAGAGTGTGTTTTCTGTATGAGATGTGTGTGTGCTCACCTCAGACCCATGGGGAGCCTGTAGCCATGCCCCATCCCCGTGCCTTGGAGCTACTGAGCTCAGGTCAAAAGAGCATTAAAAATTCAGCCTAACATGGCCAGGCACAGTCTAGGACAAGCTGAAGCCTGCATAGCATCTTCCTTCTTCCAGGACGTTCCTGGCAAAGCTCAAGTGCAAACCCAGGCACAGTGCCAGCATCCAGACCTACACGGCCCTATAATATGGGGCAATCCCCCATAACCGCCTACAAGATTCTAGTGTGCTTTAGTCAAAATGTATTAGATAAAAGGATCATCTGGCTCTTTTCAACGAAAGCCACAGTCACCAAACCCTTTGGGAAGCTACCACCCCACCTAAATGTCTGTCAGACCAAAACAAAAGCAATTTGCATCTTTACATTGATGGTGTCTGCTTCAGGACATTCAATTACTTGATAAGCCTTAGTGTGAAAAGGATCGATGCTCCCATTTTCCCCAATGACTCATAAATCTGTCTCCCCACATCATACACATTTTTGAAAAGCACATTAAGGACCTTATCAATATTTTCCTACTGTCCAAAAAACCTTTGAGAAGGTTTCTCCCACCCGTAAGCAAAGAACACAGTGAATGTCCGCATGAATCCATCAGAGCCAGCTCTGTGGCAAATGTTTTCTGTTCTGAAACAGAACAAAATCATTTTATAAACTCCCATGAAAAACTACTTGGGGTGGGATGGGATAGGGGGAAACATTCTTCATTCCCACATGGCAAAGGGAAAAACTGTTTGTCTCTATCTGCACAGGATTGCCTAGGTCTAAGCCATTCTTCTGAGGAGTGTCAGGACCCGTGCTCTGGGGCTGGGCTCCCTGATCTCAAAAAGATCCTGCAGGCACATGCTCCCAACCCCTAGGGGAGGGATTCTGGAAACATCAAAGATCCAGAAATAGTGTGCAAAGTTGCTCCATATATCCAAGTCACCTTTCTAGAGATAATAACCTGGGAAAGAACCTCAAAAAATTACTACAGCTATAAAAAAAAAAAAAAAAAATTATGAAAAGCTTTCCTTGCAGTAAAAGGCATCTTTATATGTGCAGTTCATCTAAGATAAGGTTAAAAGGTGGCTTGATCACAATTTACAAGGGGCTGCACTGAGACACAGATGGATCTCATGTCTTTTTTTCTCCCAGCTATTAAAAAGCTAACTCCGGGAAGCTAAAGCTAGACAGATTCAGATTAGAAATGAGGTGTGAATTTTTAACAGAGCAGGTAATTAATCATTGAAACAGCTTACTCAGGGATGTGGAATATTCTTCATCACTCACAGTCTATAAATAGATGCTGGATTTCTTTTTAAAAGAAGACATGCAGGTCCCAAACAAGAGTCAGGGGCCTGGGGCACGATTATTGGCCAAGCCCTTTTGCTCAGCCCCTACTGCACAACACAAGTTTAATAACCATCATGCACTATCTGGGCTTCAAAATCTCTGAAGGATATTCCAAAGATCACTGTAACCTTAGATATGCCTAGCCTCACTCTACAGCTGAAGGAGGCAGAGACAGTTCTCCAGAGGGTAATGTACAGCAGGGGCCAAACTTTCCTGCTCTGAAAGGCCAGTTTGCACAGATAAGGTCATTTGTAACTAAGTTTGAACTCCAACAAACTGAAAATAAGCTTATAATCAGAAAAATAGCAAGCCACCCATATGGTTCACACTTCCCCTCCCTCTCCCACTCCCTCCTTGGAGGTGCAGGGAGGTGCAGAGTGGCGCAGGAGGAAGGCAGCAAGCCAGTGCAGCACCAGCACCGCTCTATCCGCTCTCCCACCAGACTCATGCTGACTCAGGTAGCACTGGAGAGTCACCAGACAAGTCTTACTAAACTTGCACTCCACTCCTCACCCATCTTTGGGTCACATTCCTCTCACTGGTAGGGAAGCACATCCATTTTAGTGGCCTCAGCTACATAGTTAAACAAGACATTGATACCTTCTAGTTGCTTCTGCTGTAGGAGAGAGTTTATTTCATGCAAAGGCAAGTGTTCTGGTTTTGTCTGAGACAGAGACAATTTTCTTCCTCGTAGCTGGTACCGTGATGTGTTTTGGATTTAGGATGTGAAGAATGTCAATAACACACTGATGGTTTGGTTATTGCTAAATAGCGCTTCTCCTAAGTCAAGGATTTTTCAGTTTCCCATGTTCTGCAGGTGAGCAAGAAGCTGGGTGGGAGCATGGCCAGGACAGCTGATCCAAACTGGCTGAAGGGATATTCATGCTCAGTGTGTAAAATGGGAGGAGTTGGCCAGGAGTCACCAACCGCAGCTCGAGGTCAGTGGATGATGAAAATTGCATCACTTGCATTGTGCATCATTTGTTTTCTATATTTTACTATTATTAGCCAGATTCACAACCAAATCACTATGAAATCTGACTTAGCAAATCACATCTAGAAGCAAGAGCCAGTGCTTCTTAGCAGAAACACAAAGCATTTTAGATATCGAATCTGACATGCACAGTTGCATAACAAAGACCACCGTGACTGGCAGCAGAGTGATCATCTTTCTTGTACACAGAGGTTATAGCAGACTAATTTTTATAATTATACATGAAGTGTTAAAAAATTAGGTGCCTGGAAATGACAAGATGGAAAAAAACCCACACCTTATTCTACAGGAGCTAAGTCCAAGAAGTACACATGTTCATCTGATGATATAATCCTTCACTGTTTCCTCTAAGTAGTTTTGCAAAATTGCATTACTGTTTTATAAGCTGTTTGCTTCATCAGACTTTCTTATTTCTGATTTCAGCTTGGTAAGCTGCAACACATACCCTTGACTTAAATGTTTAGGATTGATGCACACAGGACATCAATTTATCATAAATGAAAAAATCTATATATACACATGCATATATAAATGTGTATGTGTGTATACACACATACATATTTTATACACAGGTATATATTTCTAGATAAAAATGTTTCCACTAATAGTTTGACAGGGATGTGACCTTTCCCATTACTGAATGCTATTACCTTTTGACTACTGATGAGTATAAAAACCTAGAAGTTAATACGGGGAATAAGCAGCCATCACTTACGTGCTGCTCATCTGTGATGCCTATTTATGGGTCTTAACATTTCCCTCAAGTCAGCCACTGAAGGAAGCAGCTATGGCCACTTGGAGGGCATGGAAAAATGCAGTCTAACCCAACAAAATCAAGGGAATTTGTGATGACTCACTGTCTGACACATCAGTGGTACCCATCGTGAGATCAGCTGGGAAGGAGAACTTGCCCACCTCCGCATCAACCACATATATGAACTGGAGTCACAGAGTAATGCTAATTGATAATAGGGAGTTAGAGTGGCTTTAGAAGGATAGCAATGAAAATAATTATATGCGACGCAACATTTGCTGACACTTTCCAATCCGCTTGGCTGCATGATGCTCAAGGAGCACAGAAACAGCCAACATTCAACCATGCCCTTTAAGCAGTTTGCCTGTAGAGACGGCGCATGACTCACAAAGCAGGGTATTCTCAGCTGAGACAGCAGCTTCTGAGTCAGCAGCAAGCAGCCAAATGTCTGCTAGCAAAGGTGATAAAAAGGTCAAGCTGATAACTTCAAGTGAAGGAGAAGCTGGTAACAAGTTGAGCTTCCTACCTTGGGCAGCATGGAGATGCTGCAAGATGTCCTCCTTGTGCTACAACTAATCAGTGTAGTAGGTACACTTTGGACTGATGTATTAGGCCTTGTGGATACACCTTCCAAAACCAAGCTATTCTATGGGGGTAAAGAATGACACTGCCAGACAGAAACTACCGTGTGAGGTTTTCTTGAAGAACAAGAATTCAAGAGCAATTTTACTCTTGCTGTTTATGCACTTTAAGCAAAATATGTCCCTTACTAACACTCATCCATGAGAAGAATTAAAGCCAGAGCAGTGCACTTGTAACACAGAGAGACTGGCAGATAACTTGCAGGCATGAGGTTTGGTTGAAATCAAGAGTGCCTCTCCTATGCCATACAGTCAAAAGTACTCACTGCTTGCCCGGTGGATGATGCAGGGGCATAGCAGGGTATCTGAAGATGAAAGTCTGCTGGAATAGCAATGGAGGGCTTCTTAAAGTGCAGAGAGACAAACCTGTTGCAATTGCAGACCTCCTGCTTTTTCGACATTACCACTGATACCAGCTGCCTCACAAACTGACTGGGAGAGCACTAACTGTCATGGGCCAAACTGGTCAGGGCGTGTGCTGGTATTTAAGCAGTACAGGCAGTCAGACAGCCAGCGCTCAGGGATGCTCTGCACTATTCTCCAGCATGTTTTCAGTCAATGTAGCCAGGTTTGCACCATTCCTTGGCCGGGGGATTACATCCTACCCCTGAAACACGGCCTGCCTATGGAAGGGAAGAGTTCTGAGCTCTCTCCTCCTAACTTCACATTTGAAGCTACCACTTCTGCTAAGATTGTTTTATCTCCTCCAGGTCTGTTACTCTCTTTCCATGCTTACCCGCAGAGAGCACGGGTGCTACAGAAAATCAGAGCAGATGCTACAGAACTATCAGGTGGCAGTGATCCCCAGCTGATTGCAATACAGCCCTTTTAGTTCCCTGAATCATTTTGCAGACATTTAGGAAGAAAGGAGTTCCCTGAAGCACAGAATACTGTCATTATACAGCACAATCAGGTGCTGTGATGGGATGCTATTTTCTCACCAAACAGGGTTCCCATGAATCTCTGAGAGGCCATGGAAGCTCACAGCCTTGTGAGAGACCAACACGTTTGGCACATCTGGTCTTGGATTTCTCTCAGTCAGGTATCCTGAGCTCTGCGGATAAATGTCATGGTGCAGTTGACAAATGGACATTGCTCACTACCTCAGGCAGGTGTCCTCCCCTGGCCTGCAGGGATGGGTCCTGTCTCAGGCAGGAATGAGGTCTGTAGCTGACACTCCCTGCTGGGGCAGAGGGGGTGCAGATCCTGAACTGAGTAATAACTGCAACCCACCCCACTATACATCACATAAATAGAGTAAAAGGGGGAAAGGGGAGTAAGCATTTTGCTTCTCAGAGATCTGGTAGGCTTCTGAACACCACAGGGGGCAGGCATGGTTGAAAGGAGAAATCTGACTGTAAGCATGAATGCCCTGGTTTCCACTGTTTTTTCTGATCTTTAACAGTATTTGATCATACAGAGAGCTATTTCACAGTTCTTCCGTGTCATTACTCTGGTGTGTGTAACCCGCAACCATGGGAGTAACATATCCCACTCGTCCACACAGCAGGATCGCTGATGAAAGCAAAGTGAATTTGATTCTCGGGCGGTCAGACCAGATGCTGCAGCTGACACTGGCTCTCGCTCTCCCTTCCAATACAGGCCGCAACAGAGGACTTCTTTCTGCAAAGCAACATCAGCATGTCAAGAAAATCAATAAAAGCAAGGGGAAAAAAAAAATGCCTCAGGCTCTGCAGGGCTTTTAAAGCATAGCTGAACTTCAGAGCTTGGAAAAAGCACAACGCTGTGGAACACCCCAGGAGAGCAGAGGGAGTCACCTTCAGAGAGGTCTCAGCTCTCCCTTTCCCTCTCTCTCTTGCTATTTTTGCTGACTTTAGCTAAGCTAGGTCAAATCACATGTTTCAGTGACTTTTCTGCAGTTTATCACCTACTTCAGCAGGATAAGAATCCAACAAGTACTAGAGCAAACTGCAACACAGTGTATGCTTTGAATCTGTACCTAGCACACCTTCCCTACAAGAAGGCAGGAAAGGGACTGTTCACAAAGGCATGTAGTGGCAGGACAAGGGGCAATGGTTTTAAACTAGAGAAGAGTAGATTTAGAGTGGATGTTAGGAACAAGTTCTTTACCATGAGGGTGGTGGAATGCTGGAACAGGTTGCTCAGGGAGGTAGTTGAGGCCCTATCCCTGAAGATATTCAAGGTGAGGCTTGACGAGGCTCTGAGTAACCTGATCTAGTTGAGAATGTCCCTGCTCACTGCAGGGGGGTCGGATTAGATGACTTTTAGAGGTCCCTTCTGGCCTAAACCATTCGAAGATTCTATGATTCTATGAAATGCAGCAGAACGACAGCACCAGAAATCATAATTTGTATCTATCTGTGCACTGAAGTGTCTTTCCATGACCAAGCAGGAGAAATGAAAGTTTTGTCTCATACAACTCTTAAGTAGCACTCAGTCTTCACAAGGGCATCTAGCACTAAATGCTTTTCAGAAGCTGGTAACATGGCATTTACATGGACTATGCTCTAGAGAGGTTTCAAGATGCAAATGGCATCCCACTGGGCCTAAGTCTTGCAGTTGCATTACCTTAGGATGATGAACTTTCGGCGAATCCAAGTCAGGGTTCCCACTGAAGGACTTCAGACAAACCCCAGAGGTGGACAGCTCCACAAGAGCAGATGTGTTGGTCTCCAGGCTCTCCAGCTCTGAACTAATGAGCCAGGTCAGCATTTCAGGCTTTTTGCTGTGGACTCAGGAGCTTCAGAGCCCAGGGAAGCAAGCTCCAACTAGAGTCCCAGGCAGCTGTTGGGTGACAGCAATAAACCCAACAAGGATGTCAGCTACTTTAGGCAGTTGATAGCATGACTTAATCTCACTCATTTCAGAAGCACCTTATTTCTGAAATATTAATTTATCATCATTTCTGCTGTGCAGGACATTTTGGAACTGTCCTAGTACAGCCTAGACTCTACCACTACTGTTCTTCAGAAACATCATCCAGAAATCCTGATCTTTGCTCAGACCAACTCCATAGTCCTCATCCAACATTTTCCTACTAGAAAATCCAAAATGGCTTCTTCTAGCTAATGCAGCCTTCAAAACCCAGGCCCAACCATATTTCATAGACAGATCTTTCAGGTATAAATAAAGTTTAGACAACTGTTTGTCCCCAGACATTGTTTCCTTTTTCTCCTTCTCCATGCTCTCTCCTATATATTTTCTTTCCTGAACTCCATCACACAAATTTCATCTATGCTTGAGCTTGGAAAAACTTTCATATATTATATGATTTAGTGGGCAGTCAAGTCATCTAATGGTCCAAAAGCAAAACACCCAAAACATAGACATTACACGATGTTATTTAAACAAAACACTTCTATTTAAAATTATGATTCTGTTGCACAGAATCACAGAATCACAAAATCACGGAGGCTGGAAAAGACCTCTGAGAACATCAAGTCCAACCCATGACCCAACACCACCACATCGGCTAGACCATGGCACTAAGTGCCACATCCAGCCTATCTTTAAACACATCCAGGGACAGTGACTCCACCACCTCCCTGGGCAGCCCATTCCAACGTCTGATCACCCTCTCTGTCAGGAAGTGCTTCCTGATATCCAACCGAAACCTCCCCTGGCGCAGCTTCAGGCCATGCCCTCTCATCCTGTCACTAGTTGCCTGGGAGAAGAGCCTGGCCCCCACCTGAATACATCCTCCCTTCAAGTAGTCGATGTTGGCTCACATTCAACCGGTTGTCAACCAGCACTCCCAGGTCTCTCTCCACCTGGCCGCTCTCCAGCCACTCCTCCCCCAGTCTGTAGTGCTGCGTGGGGTTATTGTGGCCAAAGCGCAGGACCCTGCACTTGGTCCTGTTGAACCTCATACTGTTGGCCTCGGCCCATCGATCCAGCCTGTCCAGGTCCCTCTGCAGCATCTTCCTACCCTCTGGCAGATCGGCATTCCCTCCCAGTTTGGTGTCATCTGCGAATTTACTGAGGGTAGACTCAATTCCCGTAACAGGTCATCAATAAAGATGTTGAATAGGACTGGGCCTGGGTACACCACTGGTCACTGGGTGCCGACTGGGTGCAGCACCATTCACCACCACTCTCTGGGCCCGATCATCCAACCAGTTTTTAACCCAGCGAAGGGTGCACCTGTCCAAGCCGTGGACTGCCAGCTTTTCCAGGAGGATGCTGTGGGAGACTGTGTGAAAGGCTTTGCTGAAGTCGAGGTAAACCACATCCACAGCCTTCCCCTCGTCCACTAGGTGGGTCACCCAGTCATAGAGATGAGATTGGTCAGGCAAGACCTAGATTGGTCAGGCAGAACTAACTGCTTGAGTCACTTACACACACACACACACAAAAAAAAAAATCCTGTAATTTCATTCTGTGATTACTAAAACTAATCCAGAGGTTGACTAGAAATGCAGCTACAGCATAAAATGCTGTCTCAAAAATAAATATTGTGTTTGCATTTGTTGAGATTACCCCAGATAAGTAAATCACGTGATGCTCTTTGTATATTAAAACAATTCTCAGAAAAATGTCTAGTCCATAACTAACTGGCTGTAATTTTTTTAACAGGCTTATAAGAAAAAGGAAAGGTAAATTTCTTTTTTTTTTTACTTACTGGTTTACCATGTTGTCTGCCTCCAGAAGGATATGAGCCCTGTAAGAAGTCAATCAAACATCTGTTAATTGAATGAAAAATTCTTCTATCACTGCATTGAGACAATTTGTGCAGTACTTAGGACAAACTTATTTAGATGTTGTTTGAGCAAAAAATAACTGGAGTACCTAAAATTTAAGGTATCTACTGCACACTAAAACAATGGCAATACACTATTCTGAATCAAGAAAGCAGTGTTATGAAATGCAGTATAGCGATTACCGTATGTTTAAAAGAACATTTTATACAAAGCAGTAATTAACTGTAACCAATTCTTTTGTTCAGCTTGCTGAAAAGACTAATTTCTATTACTGCAACTATTTAATCTCAGTAAAATGGCCAATTGAATGTGTAATTCAGCATTAAGTAACTGACCTAATCCAGACAGTACAGGGAAAGAGTAAGGAGTGATGGGATGGAAAAAGAATATACTTGCCTGCCCACCATACTGGCTGCTTCCTGAAGGAGAAGATCCCTATTAAAAAAATCACAGGAAATGTAAGTCCTTCAGCTTTAGCAGGATAACAGCAGTTACTTTTTTTTTTTTTTTTCTTCCCTGTGCAGAGTGAAACATCACAGAAGGACTTTTGACAGATCTCAGTAGGAATCTGGAAAGTATATTAATCTAATAGGATGCAGTGAAATAGTTCTGGCTTAATTCCTCTAAATTTCTTAACAGTTCAAAGTAGTAAATTTGGCAAACAGTCACAAAACACCTGCTAAGATTATTGTCTGACATAAATATATGGATATAAACTGTCTTGAAGTATGGCTCTGTGCAAGAGAAAAAAAAAATCCACTTTATTTGTAATTTTTCTGCTAGCTCAAGTGTGTTCAAAGAGCACCATGTTTATTATTGTAAGAGCATCCTTATTATTTCAAATAAGTAATTTGGGAAAAAATCATTTTAAGAAATTATATTCTTAATAGAATGATACTGAATTCAAATGCTTGCTAATGGAGTAAATAGAAATTAAATTATATTTTTAGTATAGCAGAGTGAAACATTGTGAACAGAGTAATACTAATTAAAACATTCCATCTTATTAAATAGCCATCCATTACATCTGTTAACTGTTTGAGCTGGTGGGATTTCTCAATCAGTGATAAATTACTAAGTCTACAAAAGGTACATAGGAAGCTGCTTAAAGATGAGGAAATTCATATTATTGTGGGTAACACACCAGAATTTATGTTTTCAAAGCAGTGTCTATTGGTATATGTTGTACCAATTTTCCAAGTATTTAAACTAAAGAAATGCAAAAACCCAATAACTTCAATATATTTGTAAAATAACACAGAAATTATATTTTGAACTGGTGTCACAGCAATATGAAACTGAAATATAAAAAAGATTAATTAAAATTATCACTTGAGATAAGAGGCATTCTGAGGTAAAACAATTCATATTATGATCAATGCAGTTTCTTTGAATTTAAGTTTGTTTGTGCTACTCCATTTCAGTTACTGAGAAATGGTCCCTTTTTCAGGTATTTATTGAGAACAAAAATGACTCTGAAAAACTACTGGCAGTATATGAACTGCATCGTACTTTTCATTTAATAAATAGCAAGTAAGAAGGCCTTGAAAACAGAGAAAAGTTGCTTACTTGTCCACCATACTGACTGCTTCCAGAATATGGAAAACCCTATTAAAAAAAAGTGAGAAAGTTCTGTAAATAATTTTTTAAAAATACCACCTGGCATCAGAAAACCCTGGATCTCATCTAAACAATATTCATGACACATTAGCTAGAAGAACTTTAAACAGTTATTAATACAGTGGCAAATGGCTACTTATCTGCACATCCTATCAGTGATTTATGCAATGAGATGAACACTGTGAATTATTCTTTAGTATTTTTTTGAGTTTAGAAAGCTTCTATAACTACAAAGTAAATCATGTCTTTAGTATATAGAAAGTTATAACTGAAATGTCAAGAGCAATTCAATAAAAGCAACATGCACTCTCTGGAATTATTGTCCCTACCTCTGTGAGTAAACTCAACTCATTATTAAGTGGCTTCTGGGCAAATATGTCAACTGAGCCATATTTGTTCCTGGGGAACTAATCTGTGTAAATCTTAAAGACAAATTGCCTACCTGTCCACCATGGTAGCTGCTTCCTCCAAAAAAGCCCTGCATTCAACAAGAATAGCAATATTTACTCTCTATTAAATTCAATGTCATGTAGAGGAAAAACATGACAATTAAGTGACCTATTGCAATAATCAAGCAATTTACACTAATTACTAGTATACTTTCCTATCTGCTTGATTAGACAAGTAAAGGATTTACTTCTGATTCATTCTTATTCCTTCAGATTAGCTGCTTGCAAAGAGAAGCAAACTGATATTTTATCTGTTGTTCTGATTCTCAGAAGTGGCATATATACCATGAGTGGTATACTTATGGCATGTGGGTTTTGCTTGATTTCATAATCTGAGAAAGAGAAGTAGTCATCTAAACAATTCTGATTATACTGAGACAACAGATAACTGAACCCTCCGTCAAATGTAAATTAGTTTAATTTCAGCAAAACAGTGTGGTTTTGTTTCTGTTTTTAAAAAGGATTTGCAAATGTATAGGAAATATGCTAATTAGACAGAAAAATGGAAATAGCTGTAACTTTTGAAATGTGTTCCTCTGCTCCCACTTGGAAGCATTTTTGGTTAAGAATTTTGATCTAAGTTTCACAAGTTCATAGCCCGTGTAAGAAGACCACTATTACAAACTTGAGTCCAAAACCCAGCAGATAAGCTATGAGATATTTGGGAAATAGATTCTTAGAAAAGTCCCAGGCCTCTCTTACAAACCAAAAGAAATTAAATGGTTTGAAACAGTCTTTCATGTCTGCTTATTTTACAGAATAAGCACTAGTCTTCTTTTAATACAGGTACTGGAGAACATTACTACTTATTTAATCCAGGATGGGGAAAGTGGAATTTATTTCCCATTTATTTGAAAATAGGAATGTATCTGGGTAGCTAGTTTTGAATACAATGCTACAGTTGCAAGTAATTTAATAGTTTTGTCCTTAGCAGGTTCAGAATTTCTCATTTTAGCACAATGTGAAAACAACTCATCATATATATAAATTCACAGACAGAAATATTTCAAGAATTGTAGTTCCTTGGGAATTTTCCAGGATGTGTATCTGCTATGAAAAATACACAAAGACAAAGAATACTTACTGGACTTCCACCAGGGCACACACATCCACCCTGTATAAAACACAACCAAACTTACTTTCCTGATTCTATGACTGGAAGAGGGCTCTGAATTATTAAATCAAACTCACATTCTGCTACTGCAAGAAAATAGGCTATAAAATCCTGCTCATAGACTCACCAAGCTTCATGTAAAAAGTAGTTTCTTTCTCTCCCTGCTGTCCTTTCAGGCTAGCTGTGTGATTACTGATCAAACTTTTAAATATAGTCTTCTAATTTTTCATTTAAAGCTTACAGTAAAAACTTAATCACCAGAAGGAAGAGTAAAACCATTCCTAGTAGTACTACTGAAAATATTTTGCTGTTTTTTTTCCTAGAGAGGCCAGAGCACCTGGAATACATGCAGTACTCTTTCATGCTACAGATGTTACAGAAAACAGGTGATTTCTACTCTGATAAAACTGACCGAGATGCAGCCAAGGGTTTGCTATTCAGTGTCTCACTTTCCACATGCAATCTGCATGAAATGTGTAAGGAGGAAAGTGTTTGGCACCAAAGCAGGTACAGAAGCTCAAATGCAACTACCATTCAGACTGTGACTACTGGCTACTCTGGCCTGGGGGATGTCTGAATGACACATAAAAAGAAAATAACGTGTTGCTGAGTCTTTGGGCAGAAAGGGCAATGGTGAAGGTAAATAGTTCTTGTGAAGATATGCAAAGTAAATGGCAAGTGCCTGCCACTAGCACAAGTGAATGGTGTGGAGAAAGAAAAGCATACCTGTCCACCAGACTGTCTGCTTCCTGAAGAAAAGCCCTGGAAAAAAATGAGTAATTATTTCTGTGTTACTGAGTAATATTCTCATTTCTTCCTTGTGAACCCTAGTCTTTCAAATTGCATCTCTTTTAACTTAACAACAAAAACGGGCTTCTTATAACCATGATCTGCTTAAGGAAGCAGTTCCATGCAGTCACACGGATCCCTGTATCATTTGCTCATATCACAGTCTGACATACCAGAGAGCGCCATACTTTCAAATCCTCAGTTTGGCTTAAAGCTATTCTTTCTTAAAACGTTCCTTTTTTGTAAAATTTTGGGTCAATTTTCCTAATGAACTGTGTACCAAATCTGCAAATACTATGAAAGTAGAAGTTTTACCTGTCCACTATACTGGCTGCTTCCCGAAGAAGCTATACCCTAAAGAAATGAGAAAACATTTACATTTGTTGCACACATTCTTCAACTTATGACCTGACACAGAAAAACACTTTGTCTTTCATGGATTTAAGTGTTACTGGAACGCAAACACTTCCTTTATAACCATACTGAAATCTACTGGTCTTTACAATGGCTACTGTTTAAACAGAACAATAAAGTTTAAGTCAGTCAGCTTCAGGCAGGTGTGACTAGTGCTGCTGCACTGGATTGTGTGCTCAAGCAGTTTCCTATGTACTACTTTCTGGAGAGGGCTTACACAGCAAAAGGTCATATGTTCATCTCTTCTGCCCAAACACTGTTTTGCTGTGTTATAATTATATTTTTTTATATATATATAATTAATTATTAAATGATAAAATAATTATAAAATATTCTGGTTTTCACAAAACAGAAAAAGAGAGAAAGGTGAACAATGGAAAAAACAATGTATAAATAGAAAACCAGTTCTCACCTGTCCTCCATACTGGCTGCCACCTGAGAAAGATGGACCCTAAAGTAAAGGTGCCAATTATTTCTCTACCAAAAAGCTTCTTTAAGGGTTTTTGAAAGTAAGATTTTCTGTCTCTGATGTGCAATGAAGGATTACAGAAATACTCAACCTATTCGTTTATGTGTTCTATGCAGATTAGGTATGGTCTATAAGACACAAATCTTCCCTAATACTGATCAAGAGCTGTAAGGATTATATGTCTAGGTGTGAGAGACTGCATTTGAACTGAAAGTGTCTTTCCCCTCTAATTCCCTCTCAAATAAATCTTACAATAAATGTTTTCAGAGGCCAAGGATGCGTTTGTTGGTGATTTTGTTCCATATTAAAGCCTATACCGCCAGCAGCACTAGGAACCCTCTCCATCATCTTTCATTTCACAAGGGCATGGAACACCCCTTAACTCCTGAGACATACTGCTTCTCTTATATCAACTCTGAGGTGAGGTATTTCATAGGTTGAGGTAGAGAAGGAATGCACTCCGGTTGCAGCCACTCCTTACTATTAGAGCTAAGAAACCATGAGTGCAGCAGAAGGGAATGGATCCAGAATGAGGAGGGCAGACTGAAGGATAGAACAATGCCAGAACTGCATCTACTGTGATACAGCAGAAGTACTGGCCCTTTAGAGTTTTTATATTGTTTCACATCAACAGAGCTTGCCCAAAATATTATTTTTCAGTCAATAAAAAAGTACCAAGTTTTGATGTAGAAGCTGGGTGTTAGGATAAGGACCACACAGAAAAAGATTCTCACCTGTCCTCCATACTGGCTGCTTCCTGAAGAAGGTGAACCCTGCACAAAAAGATTTAAATAATCTCTCTATCCATGTCACAGTACTCCTTTAAACCATGTCCCCTATGAAGGACAGGTACATAATTTTTTTCAGTGCAAAACTGTGTGGACTGAACCAGACTGTGCAAAAAGGAGTGAGACTCATCTGCATTTACCATGATGCAACAGAAAATACATCTAAAAACTCTTCTGTGTCTTTGTATCACATACATTTATAACTACTATATACCTACCAAGAAATTAAATAGAACATGGAAAAAAGAAAAAGATCTCCTTAAAATGTTATTTTACACAGAGAGCTACCAAATCTCTAGGATGAAGCACACTGTGACAGCATTAAACACTACAAGGGAAGAATTCTCACCTGTCCACCATGCTGGCTGCCTCCTGAGGAAGGTGAACCCTGAATATCAGCAAAAAAGGGAATTGAAATTTTTTCACACCCTTTTCAAAGAATCATTTCATTTGATGCTTTAAAAAATTTTGGTCAGCTTCATGAAGCAAGTCTTTATTTCAGAAAAATATGACCTCTAGCCTTGCAAATTTAAGGAGCCAAATGAGTCAATAGTTCACAATCTGGTTTTTTTTTTGACTTAAATAATGCTCTTCATCTGAGCTTGTTATGTTTAATCACAGTAGCACCAGAATGCTACAGAGAAAGATTTACTGAGACTTTAGATTAAGATAAGTAAAGCTAAGGTAGACAGCTGGGTTGACGATGAATAAACTACAAGTTCACATAGTTCAAAACTATAAAAGTGGGGACTATTAATGCTTACTTGTCCACCATACTGTCTGCCTCCATAAGAAGATGACTCCTGGAAAAATATTGAAACAAGTGGCAAAGACATGTCTATTTTGTTATTTGATTGTAATCTCCACAGAATCAACTCCCTATTTTTTGTCTTTCTTGAATTCACAATACTGCTACAGAGAATAGGTCACTAGGAAGTATCTTGAAATACTGAAATAGCTATCCACATAATCCTTTACTTGATAAAAGCCAAATAACGGTAAAACAAATATATAATATAAAATAATAAAATTAAGAGCTTACATGTCCACCATACTGGCTAGCTCCAGAGGAATATGAACCCTGTAAAGAATACCAAGTAAGTGAATCATCTGCTGTAGGATTTCCTTAAATCAAAAAATGGCTCTCCCAGGAGAACAGGAGCAAGAGAGCAAGATGAGAGTGAAGATTGTTGAGCAGGACTGTCAGTATGCTTTAATAACTAGGTTACAAGACTTACAAGGTAACTTGGGGAAATTCATGAGTTCCTAAGGAAGGGTGGAATGCAAAAAGCTCTGCAGTTTCATTTGTGTGACTTTTTGGGAAGGTTAAAGCAGCATTCTTTCAAGATCTTTCTCTGCTTATTTCTGGAGAATGGCATTTCTTTATTTGGAAAGCTGAATCCTGTGCCAAAGCTAGCCGTAAAAGAGTGGCTGCTTAACAGTACTCTGAGAACCAAACCAAGCAAGTTTACTGAAACCTCATACAACATAAGGTCTCTTTAGAAAGGGGAGATTGGGTTTGTTTTTCTTCTTAATGGATTTAGGGCCGCAAGGAATGAAAAATGCTACATTTTTATTTGTTCTTTCCCCACACGTATTTTTTGCACAAGCTTCATTATGCAACTTTCACCAAAACAAGGGCACTATTTACTAAAAAGCCATTGTGTACTATTCTTAGGACATATCAAACTCAGTGATGAATTTCCTAATTTCATTACTGATGTTTTGCTCTTTAAACATAGTTTCCATATAAAAACTGAATTTAACTGAGTTTGTGAATAACCATCATTTTCAGAACCAGCAAGTTGGCTCTCCTTTTGGAATACATGCTTACTTGGCTATTGTACTGGCTGCCTCCAGAAGAAGATGAGCCCTGGGAAGCGTGGGAGGAGGTGAAGGAAAAAAAGAAAAGGGAAAAAGGAAAAAAAAAAGGAAACCAGTTATTTTTTTTTCTACTAGTACTATTTTAAAGCTAAAGCTAAACTTCCTGCACAACATCAGTATAGAAACTTCTATTTTAAACTTTTTTACTTGGGTTTAAAACCCACTCAAAATGTAAAATCTAGCCCTCCCTACTTTGTCAGTACATGCAAAATTTAGTTTGTACCTGTCCACCAGAATGCCTGCCTCCAGAGCCCTTTCAGAAAGTAAATACCAGTTATTTAACTTCAAAGGACCTGACTGAAGGAGAGGCAGTTTATTTCTTTCAGTTTAAAATCAGCACACAGAAGGTCATCCCCACAAAAAGCTTTTAATATTCATTCTTGTAGAGTACTACAGACCTTTTGAGTACTCTGAGCTTCCACAAGATCTGCTAAGCTCATAAAGAAATGAAACTGTTTTGTGTTTAGTATATCCTTTTAAGCATCTATCAGAAATGCATCCTTCATAAGGAATCTTAACTGTGTAAAATGACTTTTCAATTGCCCTATAAAGAATATATTAAAGACAATGTTCTGTGGTAAACTGCAACATGTAGTTGGGGGAGAGCTAAGATCTACATTCAGTATGTCAAAGCCGTTCTTGTGTGCTGAGTTACTGGGTGCATCTACATGTTAAAGTACAGATCATGAGTGTGTCTTTGAGAAAAAACTCCTGAGAGTCCTCATTCACTATAGATTGCTTTGTATCATGGAGTGGTCTTAGAGTGAATTAATTGATTGCCTTGCAGATTAAACTACATTGTAGAATGTTTTCTAGGGTCACACTTAATGCATTCAGGTAGTAAATGGACTTCTGGTCCATGGGACCGGACTAGAGCAAACCCTTCCTGAAATATGTATAGTGTGGCCATCAGTCCACCAGCACTGACTGTTTCACTCTGTGGAGTGAAAAACTCCTATCAGTTTGCAGTATTTGTTGATGTACACACAACCACTATGTTCCCTCAATTTTTATACGTGGTCACTGATTCTGAACTGTTCTCCAAAGATGGTCCAGTTAGTAAAAAAACAAACAAAAGTCAGTCCCAACTGAAAGTTTCAAAGGAAACAAATCCCAACATCAGTAATATGAAATAAGTAGAACATGGGTGGGTAAGGATATTTTCCTGACTGTAGATACATACACAACCATCCTCCCTGCAAGAGAGTACAAGACCACTCCTATTTATCATGTAATGTAATTTTTGTATGGTACATTTATGTAGCTGTGTCCAAGGCAGCTTTACATCTGCATTCTGGTAATAATGCCACAGAGTTCTGTGATAGATACAAAAAGACTCAAATGTTTTTTCTCCCTTTAGTGCAGCACACACAGAGGGCTCCAGTGACATACACAGCCTTCCCTCGCCTGAATTGTGAGTGCTGTATGAACGTCCTCTGTGTGTTTTTAATTGTAACTAGGGTAGGTTATTTTCACAAGTGTAGGACTTCTATTAGGTACTGACACTTTTTAAATTCTCTAGCCATTATATTGACAAGAGAAACACAGTACACACTTAAAAGCTGCTGAACATTGCTTACATTTGCAGAGGAATCACTTCTGACTAAGGTAGGGGATCCACCCTGTAAAGGAGAGGGGGGAGGGAAAAAAGAGAAGAATTACCTTTTGACCATAAACTAAACATGAGTCAAAACTTCAGCAAGCCTGTTTGACGGTATTATATTGAAGGAAGAATATCACAGTCTGAAATTAAATTACACTTAACATTTCACTTACTTTTCTGAATTTGCCAAGATAGGGAACAGTCTTTTTGTAGCCTGAACACCATAAACTATGAAGTATCATTTTGTATTAGCCTGTAACTCACTGCCTAGAAAATAAGAATGCTACCTGAGATGTAGTAGTTCTTTACATTCTACATCTTGTTTGATCACACGGGATTTCCTTTGGAAAGCATGAATTACCCTATTTCACAGTCTTTAAAGAATTTCATGTGGACTTAAAAGCACAAATGAGAAATGGCTCAGGTTGTGTTTAGGTTTTGGTTTTATTATTTAGTAAATATTGATTTCTGAGACAACTTTTGTATGTTTGACAGTTTTGTAGACTTGTTATTATTTTATCTTCCCTTCATGATAGATCTTTTGTCAATTAATTCTGCTACTTAATGCAATCAATTTTTAATTTTTTTCAAAAGAATAGACATCTCTATAAATACGGTACGATAACTGAAAGTCACTGCTCAGAGAATACACCTTGCTGCCAAATTTGGGAGTTCCTGGCTTGTATCAGAAATAGTGTGGCCAGGAGGACTAGGGAAGTGATTGTCCCCCTGTACTCAGCACTAGGGAGGCTGCACCTTGAATACTGCGTTCAGTTCTGTGACCCTCACTACAAGGAGGGTCACTGAGGCACTGAAGCGTGTCCAAAGAGCAACAAAGCTGGTGAAGGATTTGGAGCACAAGTCATGTGGAGCAGCTGAGGGAACTAGGGTTGTTTAGCTTGTAGAAAAGGAGGCTTAGGGGAGACCTTATCACCCACTACAACTACCTGAAAGGAGCTTGTAGCAAGGTGGGTGTCAGTCTCTTTTCCCAGATAATAAGAGATAGGTTGAGAGGAAACAGCCTCAAGTTGCACCAGGGAAGGTTTAGATTGGATATTAAGAAAAACTTCTTCACTGAAAAGATTATCAAACATGCTGCCCAGAAAAGTGTTTGAGTTACCATCTGTGGTGGGATTGAAAAAATTTGTAAATGTGGTACTTAGGTACATGGTTTACTGGTGACCTGGCAGTGATGGGTTTATGGTTGTACTCTATGAAATTAAAGGTCTCTTTCAACCTAAATGATTCTATGATTATATTCTGAATTCTTCATCTTGGCGTAATGAGAAATAATTCCTACCATGTCAGTAATATGCTTGTTAGCAAAGGAACAATGACTATAAAATTAAAAGTTCATTAAAATAAATAAGTTAGAAATAAATAGGACCATAGATAATTTTCCAGTTAAATAATTTAGTAAAAGAAATTGTATAATGAACAAATAACACTTACAGAACTTCCCCTAGAACAATCACATCCACCCTGTAAAGAACACAGAAAATATTTAGGATAACAAGAGCACAGATCTGAAAGGAAGTCCATTTACAACTAAAATGACTTCTATCATCCCAGCTGTGCAAGCCATAAAGTTCCATTCATCATGGTGCAACTGTCCACCCTCTCCAAATTAGTCTATTTTTTTCTTCTCTTCATCCTATGCAACTATTCCTGCACTTACTTCTCTGATGGAGCAAAAAACTTCTCATTTTATTATATTCATATTTGTTATCTACAGTCTTTAACTTAAAAACTTTATCACCAAAAGGAAGAGTAAAACATTTCCGAGTAGTACTACCGAAAATATTTTGCTGTTTTTTTTCCTAGAGAGGCCAGAGCACCTGGAATACATGCAGTACTCTTTCATGCTACAGATGTTACAGAAAACAGGTGATTTCTACTCTGATAAAACTGACCGAGATGCAGCCAAGGGTTTGCTATTCAGTGTCTCACTTTCCACATGCAATCTGCATGAAATGTGTAAGGAGGAAAGTGTTTGGCACCAAAGCAGGTACAGAAGCTCAAATGCAACTACCATTCAGACTGTGACTACTGGCTACTCTGGCCTGGGGGATGTCTGAATGACACATAAAAAGAAAATAACGTGTTGCTGAGTCTTTGGGCAGAAAGGGCAATGGTGAAGGTAAATAGTTCTTGTGAAGATATGCAAAGTAAATGGCAAGTGCCTGCCACTAGCACAAGTGAATGGTGTGGAGAAAGAAAAGCATACCTGTCCACCAGACTGGCTGCCTCCTGAAGCAGCTGAACCCTGTAAATATTGTATTTTAATTTAAAATATTTTGTTTCATTTTGACATGTATATTTGGTTACAATATATTGTCTTTTACTCTCTAAACTATGTTTGAAAAGATCAATCTGATTAAGATCTCATTTTTATCTATAGAAAGATTAATGAGGATAAAAAAATAATCCCATATTAATTTGGAAACAGAGGTATTACCAATCTGGTATTTTTTCTTGAAATATGTACATTGGGGGAAAAAACCAAACCATCCAACAGTGAAGAAAAAAATCCCACCTGCCCACCAGACTGGCTGCTTTCAGATGAGGATGAGTCCTGAAAGAAAAAAAAAAGGTCACTTAATTTATATTTAAAATATATAAATAGAAATTAATACCAAATTTGTATTACTTTTGTTTCCTGGTGCTAGAATATCAGTTAACACATGAATTATATTTTGAGCAGTCTTCTTAGACTTGGACTTGTACATAGAGATGTTTAAGAAAAATGTGTTTCAGTATCAAATGAATGTTGCTCAAAGATAAAAAAATGCTGTAATACAATATAAGGACTCAAGTTTTTGTAGAACAGTTACTTCAGGTCAAAAATACAAAGAGTAAGTATTTACCTGTCCACTGGAGTAGCTACCACCTTGGGAAGATGATCCCTGAAAAAAGTAGGCCAAATTTATTTTTGTTTAAAATGGCTTCTGGAAAATAAGACTATGTTGTTATATATTCATGTGGCAATATAAAAAAAAATAGATAAGTGTTTAAGA
>WTSP01015339.1:25071-39668 GCA_025331215.1 Actenoides lindsayi | reverse complement strand
ATTATTCCTTTGATTAAATTTCAGGTGAATAATTTATTTTTTATTACTAAGATTTTAGCAAATCAAGCAGTCTTTATTCTCTGACTTTTATGCCTAATTAAAGTTCTTTATTTTGAAAGACTCTAGATTGCTGTGCATTACTGCTTCTCATTCTCTCTCTAACATTAATAATATATTTATGATACTCAGTAAGGTCCACTTCAGCTCATGATCTTCATTATTGCTTTAGACCTACAACCAAGAGGGTACATGTATCTAGAGAGTAAGAAATGTATTAGAAGCAGCATCCTGTTACAGGCCTCTGCCAGCTCTGACCATCTTTCACAGCAGTAGTGATCCAAAGGCCATCCATGAGGACAGAGTTTGAGGCTCTAGCACAAAGACAGGGCACTATTATCAAGGATAAAATATGCTATGTATATATTGTATATGCACTTGTTCCTTGTTGCTTCTGAAGAAGCATCTTTGCCTCTGAATAAGGTCTCATGAAGTGTTATGCGCACGTACATTCAGGATTCAGCCATACAGCATATTATGCTGGGTTCCCATATGATTTACAATTTTTATACACTAGAGCAAAATGATGGTGCTTTATTACAGCCTCATAATGAGTTGTTATTCTATGTGTTACTGTATATTTGTCTAGTCTTTAGCTTTTTTTTGTTTCAGAATGAAGCAAACAATGAAAATATTTGGGTTTCAAGCAATAGCTTTTTTCATTTTAATTAGCCTTCAGCTCTTACATGTTAATACATCTTCTGTTGATAGTTTCTTCCATGCTCAGTCAAGCCATCTGACCCTGAAATGGCTAAAATACCGCCTTTGATCTCATTGGTGATGTAATATTAAATATTCATTAGTACTTGTTTTTCCCTCTACACCTAAATCTTTGGTGTGACAAGGGGATAGAAGTTTCGATATCTGTTAATTTAATTTTAATTAATGTTTAATGTTTTAATTAATGTTAATTTAATTTTACCACATCTGTAGAAAGCAAACCTTCCCTCTGCTGCACTCTGTGAAAGCGGATGATCTTTCCATTATTTTAATGCCATTTGATGCTTCTTTCCAGTTTGTTTCTCCAGTGATCACAAAAATTTCTTTCCAGAAGACACCTATCCTTGTTTTTCTTAGCAGTTTGAATCAACCCTTTTGAAATCCACTCTCTTTTTAAACAAGAAGAGCCTGTTTTTAAAATGCCATCCATTTGTCTCCATCCATATGAAGAAGACTACCTCTGTTGATACAGTAAAAATGTTCAGAACTGATGGGATTTCCTGATGCTCACTCTCATCCTCTCTTCTGGTAGCAAGTGCAGGAATGTTCAGACACAGCATAAAATGTACTAGTTGAGCCAGTAAATGTACCATTTAAAATGGCAGTGACCTAGGCGTATTGGACTTTGCTGCTACAGTCTGTACACCTACTGCATGTAATCCACTTCCTAAACAACTCATTCTGTACCATGAAATAGGATGTTTTCCTCCCATCCTTTTGTGTTGTGAATTCCTGGTTTGATTTTGTTTTATTCTGCAAGACACAGCACAAGTTATCTGTGTCTCTCAGTCTTCAGTCAGAAGAGGAGAGGATGCTTGGTACCACCTGAGTCAAAGAAGCTTATCATAGTATCCTGGTTTGATTGAGGACAGAACTATTTCTGTTCAGTGATTTTACTTTTCAGCTCAGTCTCTTCTAACTAACTGCACTGTCTGAAGCTAGCAGCCTGTTTTCCCAGGCAGTGGCTGCTTCTAACAGTGATAACACCCCATGTTTAGAGTTTGTGCTGAGGATTGTTGTGCAGACCAAGCCCACTGCTGGATCTTGTGTACCACGTTGGGGGGTGCAGAAAGTGAAAGGCTGCACCTGCCGGGAGGAGTGGACAGGATAAGTGACCCCAAACTGACCAACAATGTATTCCATCCCATATATGTCATATTTGGTTTGAAGTTGAGGGATAACGAGGGTCTCGTTCCTCTTGGTCCTCTTTGCCGGCTTTACTTTGCTTGGCTCACGTCCTCTTCTGGATTCTTCCTCGAAGCATCTGAGGAAGACTCTGTCCATTCTGCCTTTGATCTTGATCTGTGTGTTCCTGAATCCAGTACCAGAATCCAGCTCCTGACCACAGCTTCCATCTGCTGCTAGGCTCAGTCTGGGAATCTCCTGGTGTCTGCTCCACAGCATCAGTGGTGACAGTGACATAATTGCCATCAGGGGGAGCTGGGTTTGGTACCAGTCTTGTATATATTTGTATATACTCCATTTTTATTATTATTTTCATTTTCATTAAAGCTGTTCTAGTTTCCTTTTCTAATTGCTAAGTCTCTCTCCCTTATTCCCTTTCTCTTTCCCTCTAGGGAGGGAGGTGGGTTAACAGAGAGCATCTGTTATAGGTCTAAGAGGCTTGCCCTTACCCTAAACCATGACATGTAGTCATAAGGTGAAAAACTCTAAGGAAGATGGAAATATATAAGGTATATTAGGACTACTTAGGGAACTATGTTTCCTAGTGAATTACCCTTCCTCTCTCATGTTTGAGAAATTAGTCGGCATAAATATTTATGCAATGCTTTGAATAGTGTTCATGCAGCCATATTAGATGGGTGTCTAAGTCCCTCACACAAACAAGGGATGCAAACCCAGGCATCAAGTGCTGTATCAGGTCCACAGATCACTGCTGTGGTATGCAGCTTCACTACAGTCATGGTGTAACCAGATCTCCAGATAGCCACTCAGAAGCTATCAGAAGCAGAGACATTTCTCAGAAGCATCCTTATATCTTGTGGCATGTGCCCTAAATCATGGTGTGGAGATTCCATGATGGCACCTTGAAACAGATTTTGGTACTACCTGTCCTGCCTTCTGACACCCACTGGAATGAAGTCATTCCTTTACTGGATCTATCAGCACAATTGGTGTCAGGAATGAGCTGAAGGATCTGGTCATTTTCATTAAAGAAAAAGTAAAAGAAATGGGATTTATGACGAGAGATGAAATATAGTAGTGCTGTTAGGAAAGAATTGGGGTGAGGGAGGGATGCTTATCTATATCTATCACCTGATTAAGATGAAATTCATGTTATAACTGGGGTGAAGGTAGACTGTCACACAGGAACATGCACCCACCAGTGCTTTTGCACACTCTTCATTTGGTGACATACCCTTCCTATTCACACCACAGAAAACATCATCACTAAAAACAGAACAGTCATAAGGAAGTGTAATGATATATGTGTAAGTGCCTGTAGGCTTAGAAGCTTGTCCTGGGAGGATTCTGAGAACTTGATACAAAATGAGATGTGGACTGGATTTCCCATGGGTGAGAACAACTTAAACATCCCTTTGTAAGGTATTTTAGCATTGTGTCATTGGAAAGGCCTGAAATGTGATGAGCACACATGGCAGCTACTTTGATAAAGTTGAAGGACGTGTTAAGTTTCTTCAGATCCAGCAGACAGGTCTAAATAAATGGTATGGAGGACTCCTTTGTAAAGGTCTCTTTGTTCTGTTTTTCTAGGCAAGTACATCTAGGCAATCTGTTGTTTCTAGTGCTTGATGCAGCCATACTAAAGACTCCTAAAAAGAGGCAAAGATTTCTCATAAATAAGGAGGTGCAAAGTATGTGGTGGTGATGGTCTGTCATCACATAGAAATGCAAATGTAAAACTTTGTGTAGGAGCTACTCTTCATTTTTCTTCATGTGATTTCAGTACTGGTGAGTGTCCAGGGCTTCTGAACAGGCCTCCATCTCTTTATTAAAGTATCCTAATTAAGATGGAGGACTGGACCAAGAGGTGCATCCATATGCAGGCAGAGGACAGTCCACCCTTAGGGGGAGGGATGTCTTCAGGTAATGGCACTGAACAGCCACTCTGTGAAGCCAAGTCTGTGAGTCTGAACAGTGACATCTCTCATGGGGCATCACAAGGTTTAGACCATGGAAGAAACCAAATGCTCTGAAGACATTGCTGACTTTATTCTATGCTGGTCCAGTCACTTGGATGTTCTTTTTGTGCAAGATGTCCACTATAATGTTAGTATTATTGCAAAAATCTCTCTTCTTTAACAACCTTAATAGTAGGGCTATGTATGGGTTGGTTTCTCTGTGGGTTTTTTGTGTATTTCTAGGACAGGAAAATAGAAATAAAGAGAGTAACAGTAGATATAACACAGGAATATTGGGCAGAGTTGTTGTCAAACCTTTAATTTTCAGAAGAAAAGCACTCAGTTACCTTATATCTTAGGATAGGCTGCCATCCTTATTTTGATTTTGAAAAGTCTGCATTCCTTTGGATGCTGTAGCACTCAAAGCATTGCTTCATAGCCTTCTATATTCCGGGGAATATCAACCTAATGTTAAAGGAAATTCTGCATATGCCTATATGGAGGTCTCTGAAAAGCACATTGAGTGTTATAATCCTACTAGGTCACTATCATAACTGCTCTGAATCTTGCCAGAGAGACTTGGATTTGTAATTTATACTGTGAAATTTCATTGTATTCCAAGTTCAACTAGTTCTGGTTATGTATCTTCAGTGAAAGTCATTTGCATGTTCCTGTGAAACAGCTCACCAGCAGTGTTCTTCCCCATGGCTGATTTTTTAAAAAATCCAGAGGTAACACACCAAGTAACTAGTGCTCCCCTTTCTGTAAGACTTACTCATAGTTAGATAGTTCTCACATTGCAGTTTTTTATACTTCTAATCTCCTTCAGTTGAACAGTTTCTCTTTATTGCATTCTTCGAAATATCATCGTTAAGTCCTTGGATACGTAAATACAAAATGATAGAATTCCAAAACTGTTAACATCAATAGAATTGATAAAATACTTTAGTGAATCACATAGGCACACAGACATTACACTTAATTGTCACTCTCACTCTGGATTCTTATTTTTCTGTGTAAAGAAACTGGTGGATAACATATTTTGTGGTTTGTTTTTTTTTACACCTGAACATAATCTTCTCAGTCAAATGATAAAATGCAAACCGAATTATAAATAAAATAAATGGAACATGATTGTATATATGTGAAAAAGTAATCTAGGCAAACAGCTTTAATTTTCCACTTATAAGTGAATCTGTCATTTTTTATATTGTAAAGGGAATTATTTATAAGGGACTCCAAGACTCCTTTGCTAGAGTGCAATCTTCTTTTCAGTGAATGCAGAATACTATAAAGTTCAAACAAAACGCATTTCTAATTCACACCACACATCTCTTGGACACGCTATCATAATACCTAAAGTTAGTTCTGCATTGTATGCTTAGCTTCTTGAATAAATAAAAAAAAAAGTGTGATTTCATTATGCAGAAATAGTTTTATGAGCACTTGATGTTCACTGCAATGATGTATTTGATAGTCCAAATTCTTTACTGAGATGGAGCAGTCTGTGACTGAGTCTTTCTGAAATTGTTCCTCCCCTGCTCCTGTGGGAACTAAAAATTAATTGGGACTAAAAAAGCCCAGATAGTTTAGGGATCAGTTGGTTTGTCAGTATTTGTCCAGATTCTAAATAAAGTTACAAAGCTTGCTGCTGGCTTATGTTCATGTTGAATTCTATTTTATCGCACTGTAGTGAAGTTGCAAAGACATCGTTTCTTTTAAAGCGTGCTGAAAATGCCCATGTCTATGTGTATGGTCCAACTATGAATGCATGTTATTTAAGGCTGCAAAAAAGGGACCACTGGTCAAAAGATGTCGTTGGCTTTTATAAAGCTTATGTTCTAAACCCAAGCTTTTCTTCAGTAAGTGCAGGATAAGAGTACAACTTTTCCGATATTATAGATTAATGCTTTTCTCTTGCACATTAAATAATTTAAAATATGGATATTTGAGTTTATGTAAAAGATACTGAAGTGTGAGGAGAGGAGAGTTTGCAGCAAATTTATTTTGTTGCAGATTTTGTCCCCTCAGTTTTGCTCTGCTAACAGCACTAGCTAAACCAGTAAAGAATTAAAGTTATTTAATATACTGCAAATTATTCCAGATTAATCAAGGTTCACCATGATATTTACTTTATTTTCCATCCGTTGCTTAAATATTTGCTGGAGCAATGTACAAATAAACTAGTCCATGACATGTTTAACCCCTTATCTGAATCGATAAAAGCCATCCCTGTTACAATGAACTAGACAGGAAAGGAGTCTGACCGTTTTGAAAGTCTGTTAATTTTCCCTTATGATGGAAATGGCTCAGCAGACTTGTTTTTTATTTATTGTCCTCTGTTTTTTTCTCAGTTGTGCCTTTCATCTGGATGATTTATTTCTAACCTCGATTATTTAATAAAATGCACAAAAAAAACCCATAGAGGTCCTGACTGTTAGCTCCGGTGCAAGTGAGGCAACACAGTTTTGTGATGTTCCCATGTGAAATGTTGTCCCTGTAAATCTGTTTGCAAAATCTGAACCTGAATACATTTTTTTTTTACGGTATTGTTACATTTCCCTGGATAGGAATGGTCTTTAAAAATCATTCCATGGTTCTAAATCCCCTTCCTTGTTGATGTAATTTTATGGATGTTGTTGTTTATGAACTCGGTTACTCATTTTAAATCATCTTTTCAAGATTTGTTTATCTGTTTAATTATTTGTTTGATCTATTTGCTTATTTGTTTGACTAGGCATCATTGTGGCAGATCTTGGACTAGATAGGCAGATACAGTAGAGTCACGGTGAGTTAAGTAACCAAAACCCCACCTTGCCAATCTTTCCTTCAGCTCTTCAGAGTGGTGGGTTTTGTGACACTGTTGTACAACCATGAGCTTTCACTGGGGGAAAAGACCTCTTTCTCTCTGATGTCCTATTACGTAGAAAGCAAATAATTTGAAGTAAGAAAAACCCAAACAAATAACCTTTACAAGTCTGCACAATTCTCTATATTATTTTTTTCAACGGGAAAAAAAAGGCATTGGCCAGTACCTATTTGCACACAGCTCTTGGAAGTGAATAGCTGGTTTCTCTGTCTACCATGTACCTCATTCACTCTTGTTTAAAAGAAACCACAATAGCAAGGTAAAAAGAGACAGAGAGACTGGGCTGATGTGCTGTGAATGAAGCATAAAGCAGAAATAGTGTAACTTTTTTTTTTCATATCAGTATTCATGCTGCAGGGTTGTGGTAAAAGGTTACCTATAAAAGTGAATAAATGCAGAAGTCACACACTCAATAAGATTGTCATAGAAAAATTCCATTTGTATTTAAAATTAAAAATACTTGCACACATGGAGGATCATTTAAGATAAATAGATTTAATATTTATGCAAATGCACTTCAAATGCTGCTGGTGATGTGTGATAAATATCTTTAATACAAAAAAAGCTTTTTGTTTTGTAGCCACTCTAAAGCAAAAAAAGCCTTTCACAATTTTTAATCTTTCTTCTATGGTTGTAGAATGATGACTATGTTAAACCTGAACACCACAGCCATGAGCAGACAAAATTCAAAAAACATCTTTTGGAGGAGACCTTGTACTGTAGCCAAATTCTCCTCCCTTTTTGTCTTGCATTCAGTTTCTGCTTCAGTTCATACCTGTGGCTCCTAAAGACAGTGGTATTAATTTCTGCTGGGTATTCAAGGTCTTATTTTTTCTTTTTTTTTTTTTTTTTTTTTTTTCTCTCTCTCTCTAGTTTCCAGAGCCCAGAAGGTAAGCACAAGAATAGAGCAAGCTGGGTTAAAGAGAAGGGGAGAATTTTAAGCTAGAACAGGTGAGGAGAGATAAAAAAATAAAAGGTCTGTAGAAGTGCAAGGCAGAGTGCAAAGAGTAAGAAGAACAGTGCTAGATGGGCAGCAAGTGGAATATGACCAAGAGATGGATTTTTGGGCTGCTGCTCCCTTCTCACCAAACTGAGGAGAAGGGATCAATTTTTGGGCTGCTCCCTTGTCACCAAACTGAGGAGAAGGGATCACTCATCCATATGTTTCACCAGCAGGGTGCTCTCTTGAATTAAGGGTTGGATCCTGGGGGGAAATTCTGTCCTCAGTTGTGTACACTTGGAAATATAACAGAAAATGACTACCCATCTAGATGTTGTTTTTCTGTTGCTCCTCTTATACCAAAAATAAATTCAAGATGCAAATGAGTTTGTGGAAGAAGAGATTCTAGAATAATTAATTTTTTTCATTGCATCTATTTTTAAACAGAAAGAGAAACATGAGTTCATTTTAGTGCACTTTATACCAATGTATAGAGAGACTCTAGCTTTGTAAATGTTTATTTTCTTTCTTTAAAAAGTTCTGCTGTGAACCAATGTAGTTACATTGCCATAAAACTAATTTGCTTTTCATGCTTGAGAATCTTCTCTTGTCATTATTTGTGCCCTTTGGTACCATGAAAAGAGCAGATGCTTGCTGCAGACTGGTGTTCAGCAGAGATGTGCTGGCTTGCTGAAGCTGTTTGTCACTCAGAAAGATTATTATGTGGTAATATTTGAGGCAGGAGAACTTGTACCTATGAGAAGTGTGGTGAGTCACACTCCTCACCTTGAATGAAAAATAAAAAATAGCTCTTTGTTACTCATCTAAGATACTGCTGTTCTCTTGCTGATAGAATGAGGCACAATTGTCTTGGGATTTGCAGACTTTACTGGTCAGCACTGACTGTGTGAGTGCTGTGAACAGCAAAGCAGTCTTGTTAGGAGTGTCTACTCCTCTAGTTGTTTAGGATTTGTGTTATCTTTTCATTAGAAGCCCGTAAAGCCTTACAGTGCCTATAAGGTTGAAATTTCAAACTGAACTTATGATAAAAATACTTATGATAAAAAACCTGCAAATATCTATAGGTGCCTGTTCATTTACTGAGTGTAAATTTACTTGGCACATCTTACACAGTTACTATAAATCAGTGTCTTCTAAACTTCATGCCATGCAGCACAAGAGTAGAACCATTCAGAATGTTTCTTATGAGCCAAGTACAAAAACTGCTAAACTGAAAAGCTGCTGGCTGCCCAAAGTTTCCTGAGTGTGGGGCAAGGGAATAGGCTTCTCTGTTTAACATGGAAATGTGTCCTGAAACTAGCTAGCTTCTTACTCCAAGTCAAGCAAACAGCTGTCTTGTAAAAACACTAGCACTGTCTCTCTGTCATAGTCTATAGTCCTCGCAGAAAGCTCCAGTTTAGCCATAGGGCCTCCCCAGTTCTACTGGCTGTGGGCTTTATATGGTAATAGGGATACCCCTTTGTGCAGTCGTTATGTCAGTACTGTGACAAAGACTAAATAATGTGTAACAAACACATTGTCTCATTTCCAGAAAAATACTATACATGACTTCTTTTTTCCCAAGTATGTGTCCAGCAGCTTGTGCTATATATGACAACATACACATTGATAATAAGTAGGAAGGCGTGGCAGTTCATTCAGAGATACAACATTCTGAAAATGCATTTCCTCTTCTGGATTTTTGTATTTTTTATATATTTGTGCCATTTAGGGTTTTGCATGCTCTGCTTGTACAGTTTTAGAAATTCTTTGAATCACTGATTGGCTCTTCAAAAAAGTTATGAGAATAATTTGCCTGCTGGGAACTACTACTACTACCCAAAGAACAATAAAGAGTAATGGAGAAATAAGCAGTACAAGCCATATTAATAGACCTCCAGCCAGCTTCACAAAGTTGAACATTATCCTTTGAGTTACTAGGAATTTTTGCCCAAGTTTAAACTGAGCAGAAACTGAGCGGAAGCCTTCATACATTGCAATGGAACAATTCTTTGGCATTATCAACAACATAAGACAATATTTATTTTTCTCAAGGTTTATTTTCTCTGAGGTTGATGTCAATACAGTTTAAAAAGTGAAACTTTGGCATCACAAGAGCACAGATCACTGGTGTGTAGAAATATTAAAGTATCTTGAGCATTATATTTAAGTGGAGCCACTCCTCCACTCTGCACACCGACTGTTATCTTCTGTAGTACCTGAGTCTCATTGGAATGCACCTGCAATCCTGAAGTAGCTAATTTTCAGTCATCAGTACATTAATCCAAAACAAAATATATGAAGAATCCAATACAAATCAAAGACTTTACAAGAGGTCACATTCTGCAGTCTTTATCTATTCTTCAAATAGGGAGGTTGATGAGGTTCTCTTATCAGCTAGATAACCAGCTAGAAGAGTAAATTGTCTGGTAGTAGTCTGTGCCTATATAGAGCAACAATCCCACATGCATATTTTCACGTGGTTTTAGATTTAATGGAGTGATTAAGAGTGTTACTTGAGCAAGACCCTAAAGATTTTTTTTTCCTCTTCTTTTGTGCTTCTCCTGAGGAATTTACAAACAATAAAGCACTATTCTTTAGCTCTATGTCCCTGCATTTATGCAATACTTACATTCGGAAAACCATCAATTGCCTGGGAAATATTTATAGAAGCAAATCTAATTATCAAGTAGAAAGAAAAATATTAATGTACTCAGATTGCTGATCATGTGGCTCCATCATGTCCATAATCCTTGCACAGAATTGGTACTGAGGCTAATGGGTGTTAGGTGTTGGAAATGTGACAGAGAGTCCTCCCTGTGCGAGGTGAGGTTCACTGTAGCAGCCATCCCTGACCTTTGTCTTCACTTTGATTGCAATTAAGGATTCAGATACAGAAAATAAATGTATCAGGTTTCAGTATACAATGGAAACATTTGATCCATGTGAGTTTTTCTACAGAAAGCATATTAGAAGAAAAAAATAATCTATAAAAAAATATAATTAGCAGTTTGGAAAGAGACAGCAGGTGGCATTTAGAAGAGGAACTAAGAAGCCTTGATATAACTGAACCTTAAAATCCCATTGCATCCCAAGAAATACCACATAACAAATTGGAAAGAAAGACCTTTCATTCTAATATGGATGAACCTTATAGTATGTAATGAAGTGTGAAAACTCCAAGATGCCCTGGAATGGAGAAAGCCTGATAGTATGTTTTCCGATGTGGATAGCAGTGCCTACAGGTAGGGCACATGGTGACTGAAGACATAGCATGTGGATGTGGTCAGGAAGTACAGGTAAATATGATGTGGGATGGGCATAAGCAATAAGAAAAATAAGTAATCATCTGTAATAAACATGAGGGTCCATTGGATGTCTCCATTGTTCTGTTTCAATGAAGTAGCCGCTCTGTCTTGCAGACTCAACTCAGTAACTCCAGGACTTGATTTTTAGGTTGTTAAAAGTTCTGCAGCAAATAACTTGTTTTATGGGATAACAACAATGAATACTGCACTGAAAAATGCCTGAATGGCTGTTACAGGATTTCCCATTTTGGTCAGTGAGCTAACAGGGTTCTGGGCTCCAATCCAACCTCAATGATTCTGGGGTAATAAATACAATAATAACATTAAAGTGTCATTAAAACTAAGTGTTGGCAATTTTCTAAACAAACACAATTTTATAATGAAAATGTGTTTGATTAAAAAAGATCTCAATTGTTTGACTTATTTGAAATGGTTTTGGTTCTCAGGAGTCTGTTTTTCAATGATTATGGATTTTATGGGAAAAAAATAATTATGTTTGGGCAATCCCCCAGATATAGAACAGAGATCTTCTAGTGTGCTTCAGCTGCTGTAAATAGAGAAACATTAGAAAGGGAATCGGAAATTGGGCTGCCATAGGGTTTAGCTATTATTTCTACCAGAAGTACCAGTGAATAACGGTTTCTTTTGCCTTGGTGCTATGATTTAGAAAATACTTTTGGTAATGCAATAGTGATGTGGCTGGCTCCAACTGAGGTAAGGACAGACATAATTACCTGTATCTTTCCTGCCAAAAATTCAACAGGAGAAGAGAGTAAAGACCACATTTGATGTACCTAGCCTATTTTAGAAATTGGATCTTCAGTTTATAAGCCTATGCCTTTGCTTAGTGATATAACTTCACTGATTTCTTTTTTTTTTTTTTTCTATTCTAAGAGCTGTGTATGGTAGTCTCTGTCTCTAAATATTTTGGTAGAAAGCATCAGAGCTGTTTCAAATATAAACCCCTGGGACTTGTTTCAGAGAGACTCTCCTCCTGTGTAAAGTGGGACGAGTTGGAAGTTAGGACTCACTTGTTTGGAAGCTGCAGCTGTGCCTTTGGGTTGTGCTCTGCCTCTTGCTTTGTTCTATCCTCCTTTTACTTATTTTTGATCTCAGGCAATCTGAAATGAATATGGTTGCAAACAGGCAATTGAAAACCTGGAGGAAAGAGAAAAATTTTCATTGTGTGTTTGAACTGGGCATGAGTTGGGTTGTATATTATTTTAGAGATGAGCACTGTATTTTTAATTGAATGTAAGTGGCCTAGAGCTTAACATAGTTGTCTTGTCTATTACACTAAAATAATAATAATAAAAAAGTAATCCTTTTGAAAAACTTGCATCTAAATTGCAAATTACTTTATGTCACCAGGGATCTGGAGCTCTCTGCTTGCATCTATTTATTGTTCTAAACAAAACTCCCCTTCCATTTTTTAAAATTTTTTTTTTAAGTCTCTTTTTTTCCTGCATTTGAGTGGGGAGACAACAAAGCAATCCAAGTCTGAACTGTCCGTTTTTTTTCATTATAGAGAAGAAACTGGTCTTACACCTTGTAAAATGTGCAGGCAGGAGTTTAACAAGTCATACAAATGACGTGCTTGGAGTCTGAACTCATCTGCCTGGCCTGGATAAACAATACTGTGGTAGGTAGATATTTTTGAACAAAATTCTATTACAGAAACAACAGCAACAATAACAAAACAATTAAAAAGCTTGTGGGCGGTAATTTACTTAAAGCAGCTACAACTGCTGTTTCTGTAGCAGAAAAACATAGAAGGAATATTTTTGCAGCAATTCTATTACTCTTACATCCATGGCATTCTTTTTAAAGAGTCTTGGGGGACTTGAATACCCAAATCCTATTGAAATTAACGAGGAATTGGCAGTTTAAGTGCCTGTTTGAAAATTTCAGCCCTCTTTAATATGTACTAAAATCCAAAAGGAAATGATTAGTGAGAAAAAGTTTACCTATTTTGAGAATTATTAAGAAAGAAGAGAGTTTGTAGGAGTTACTGCTATAAATAAATAGTCTCTATCTCTCGTGTTTGGTTGCAGTTTCTTCCATAAGAAATGTCAGCTTTGAAATAAGTGGAAGTCCTTGTTCAGTAGCTCCCACAAACAGTTTTAAAATAGGAAGAGGATTTGTAACAGTGTTCAGCATTTGAGCCCCATGCTGTGTAGATACCTGCTGACAGCACCAACTCCAAAGGACATAATTTGTTTAGAGAATGGTTTTGTGTATATCCTAGAAAGAGCTGCAATTTCTTCAGAAATCCCTAATATTTTGATTATAAAAATGTCACAGAATTACAGAATCATTTAGGTTGGAAAAGACCCTTGGGATCATCACGTCCAACCATTTACCCTACTCTACAAGTTCACCTGTAGACCACATCCCCCAACACCACATCTAAGTGATGCTTAAACACACCCAGGGATGGCAACTCAACCACCTCCCTGGGCAGCCCATTCCAGTATCTCACCACTGATGCCATGAAGAATTTCTTCCTAGTGTCTAGTCTAAAACTACCTAGTATCAACTTATGGCCATTCCCTCTAGTTCTGTCACTAATTACCTGAGAGAAAAGACCAGCACCAACCTCTCTACAAAGTCCTTTCAGGTAATTGTAGAGAGTGATAAGGTGTCCCCTCAGCCTCCTCTTCCTCAAACTAAAATGTCTCTATACAAGCTGTGTGCTTAGTTATTAATGATAGTAACTTTAAACAAAAAACAACTCCAAAGAAACTGTAGATTGTAAATATATCAGTGTTTTATTGAGTGACTATGTCCTTGAAACCATCTACTGCATGGACTTGGTAGAGAAATAAAAGACAGCTTAACTTTTACCTGTGAGTCATTCATTGCTGTTTCAAAAACGTGTAAATAAAGAGTAGGACTGCTATGTTGCCAGTCACTGTATCATTAAGAAATTTTGATCAGAAAGGTAATTGTAAGCCACTTTGTACACTCAAGATTAATCAAATGTATCCAGGATCTGCCTAAGAAGGTGCTGTTGGTATAAGATCCTGCACTGTATCCTCTTTTCTTTCCCACAGACTTTCTGCTAGGAAAGCTCTTTTGCCCAGATTTATTCCAATAGAAACCAGACGAGTTTAATGCCTTCTCCCTTCTGCAGTAATCTCTGTTGAGAGTCTTTGTGCTACACAGAGCGGGTGGAGGTATTCAGAGGAACCAAAATGAGAGATAAGACAAACTCTCAGTTTAACTACTAAGATGATGTATCACTAGCCACTACACATAGTTCTATCTATCTCAAGAGTTGTCAATCTAATGTTGAAGAGGCTTCAATATGATCCCAAGAGTGATATTAAGACACAAATGAGGTCAAATGCTGTACACCCAAAACAACTGTAATTCTCAAAAGCAAAAACAGCAATGATAAAACAGAGCAGAACAAACAGGACAGAAACTGAGTGTTCAGTTTTGAGTCACAAGAATAGTCACCACTACGGATCTGCAGTGTCCCAGGGATCCGAATCCTTTGATTCTCAGGTGGTGGACTGTTGGGAATGGCTAGAAAACAAGGGTCATGTATCTTTAAGGGAAAGGCTTGCTGAAGCAAAGTGTCAGGCTCAGCA